>JAQFZC010000049.1:0-104331 GCA_034695205.1 Dicyrtoma fusca
TTTTATCACCACCGGTTCAAAAACGACAGCCGGTGTTCACATTTAGGGACCGATCACATTTAGGACAGTTAGTACTAGGGTATTATTACAGTTATTTAATTGTCGAGTTTAGCAAATGTGAAGGAAAATTATAATATTGTTAAGTAACTATGTAGTTAGTAAATAATCTCACTCAAATAGTATCGTTGTCACATTAATACAATCTACTTGTTTTCAATGAAACACAATGTATTTATTTTTCCTTTAAGGAACACAAAACTGGAAGACTCTTATTTCGATCGGAATGTGGAAAACCTTTTAATGACTGCATCGAAGGATCTTTTTACTCGCAAGACGGAACCTTCGCTACATGTGGCAAATCAAGTGGGAAATATGTATACTGCATCCGTTTATGGTGGATTAATATCTTACCTGATGAGGTATTCGATCATTACTAAACTATACTATATATTTTTAATTGATTTGAGTCCGCTATTGTGCAAAATTCGAAAGTTAGAATTACAGTAACAATACTTCATTTTACTTGCAGTAAACCGTTGAATGAGCTGTATGGAAACCGGTTGTGTCTTTTTTCGTATGGATCAGGTTTTCAAGCTTCGATGTATTCCATAAGAATTCAGTCGGCGCCGTCTGATAAATTGTCTCAACTTGTAGCTGGAATATCCGGCATTCGCAAAAAATTAGAGAGTCGTCGAAAGACCGATCCTCAGATTTTCGCAAACACAATGATACTGCGTGAGGAAGTTCATCATAAAGGTTGGAAAATTAACACTTGTATTATTTGGTTGACAGTAAAGTCTATAGCAGTAGACTGGGTCTACTAAAGCTAATAATGAACGACATTGGGGGAGGGGGGGGGCTGAAGTATTATCTTATTGTATACTACATAATATGGAGGGGGTGACAAATTAGTAGTGCAAACCGAAAATATTGTGTGAATTGATTTATTATCAGTATTGGAAAGGTTTAGTAGATCCAAAAGTTACAATTATTAAGTAATTCATTCGTCGTCATCACTTTTAAGACCGCCAACATTGTTTGTTTACGTTACTGATGATATTTAAATTATTTACATTTGTACTGTGTACTGACATTTGGGGTCTACTGTAGACTTTACGGCCAGTTTTCGTGCATTGTCAACAATATCAAATAATAATTTCGTTTTTTTCATTTCAGCTCCGTACGTACCGTCTGGAAATGTCTCCGATCTTTTCCCGGGAACTTACTACATTGCAAGTGTTGATGAAATGCACCGTCGAGAATATATCAGAACTAAAGGCTCGGCAGTGAACGGAAGTAACTAGCTGTGTAGTACAGCAATTTTAAATACTTTAGTGTGATAATCATGATTATGTGACGTATTGTAGGAATGTCTCCCTCTGGTATAGCAGAGTAAATTAAAAGTGTTACGTTTTTGGATAGCGATGTCTTTAAGATTTACGTTCTTCTATCCGATACGTAATTACGTTGTAGGTACATAAATCTTCTTTACGTAGTTATTAGGTCGGTGTTGATTTTGTTCCTTGCAACTTTTTAGTAGCAGAGACTGTGGAAACGTAAAATGAATGCAGCAGTTCGACCGCTATCCAAAGTATCAAAATTTAATTACTTTGCAATATTAGAGGTAGGAATTCCCTACAGTAGTAGTCTTGTATCTATGAAACACAGTTGTAGTCTGAATATTTCGAAATTATAGTAGTATCTAGATCAAATACTGTTGTTAACTTTCGTTACAGTTATGTACTTATACGGAGGTACTTAAATCCTTTACTAGTAATGTTGAATATTTGACTAAGCAAGGAAACTTGGATCTGGCCTATATGCTCCAGAAATGTTATTTGCCACCAAAGTGGGAAGTAGCAAATTAATATGTAGTAGCAAATGATTTACTGAGAATAATCGATATTTTATGAATTTAGTGATATGAATGTATGACTTAGCAGTTGTGTGCTAAATTGAAGACGCCATTCGTATTTTTTGTTGAGTTTGAATGCTGATGAAGTACCGAAAGTTAGTCGGTGGTGGGAAAAATATCAATGCGGTAGGGGTTGTACATTCAGATCAAACTTGATCTGTAATTACTGTTTAGTTGTATTTTATGCGGTCTGTTATGGGTATTATCGTATTATTAGTTCATAGTGTTGAAGTTTAATGAGGTATGTAACTAAGAAATTATATTCGCTGTTGTACGCGGTGGCAGAGATTTAATGGTGTCTTATAACTCATTTTAGTTCAGTATTGGATTGTTGGGTTGTTCCGTTTGGACAAATTTTGATTTGCAGGTTTCACCATCCGTAAGTAAAAGTAATATTGGGATGCTTTAGAAATTAAAGTTTCAAGGTGCTAGCAGTCAATTGCTCTTTAGTATTAATAGAAATCAAAACATATTTCTTGTATTATGGGTATTAAAATTTAAATGACCGCTAAACGTTTACAACTTAAGTTACGTTGTCGATACAACAGCTTGGAGACATATCTACAATATTTTAGTAAGAATTTAAATCCTAGGAAATAACATGTGCAGCAAATATTATCAAAATATGAAGTAACAATCAAAGAAATAAAAGCAATTCATTTACAAAATCTGGTTTACAAATAGCTCCGAACTAGCTCAAAATTATTTTTAATATAGAAGTGTTAAGATGAAACACGTAGACGACATTCATTTATATTTACGAGACCTTCCAATCTTCCTTTTTTCTTTCATGAATGCCCAGTCAACAGATATAGTGTTGCCCAAAAGTTCAGTTCCATCTAAACCTGACTTTGCCGCTTGAGCCTCCTTGAAATCCTCATACTCGACCAAGGCATATCCCTAGAACGAACATACAATAATGATTAATCATTTTCTGAGCTTTGTCATTTAAAACAAGTTTTCTTGTTAAACAAAATACCCAACTCATACAGAAATCGAACATTTTTTAAAAGCTTACTTTGAGAAATCCAGTTCGACGGTCCAAATTCAAATGAATGTTTCTAATAACGCCGTAATCTGAGAATCGACTATGTACATCATCTTCGTGAGCCTCTTCATGCACTCCAGAAACAATTAGTATCCAGCCTTCCACAGCTGCTCATAAAAATATGAATTATATACATTATTGAAACAATTGTGGCAGCAAAAAGTACATAAGAAATGTAATATAGTGACTAAAAAATAGCAGCAAATAATTACACGCCTACACTTTGTGAATGATCTACCGGATGCATTCAAGGACAATAAAAAAACATACAAATATCCAATGAAAAATCAAAATCCAGTGGACTGTCAAGCATCTCCACATTATGTAGAACGTAAGAAAACGGTTCATGTCGAAGTCAAAGAAATAAGAAGCTATTTAATGCATTCCCACCCTCGTACTACTTTAATGTAATATCTTACAAGCCCAAAAGGGTATAAATTCAAATTAAAGTCTTCTATTGGGTCAAGCGATCCTATTTTTCCCCCGGGCATGAATTCTATCATAAATCAATTGAATAATATACATTACAAACATAAGCTTTTGCTACAAAAAATTCTGATTCGTATACTGAGTCCGTTGGGCTATCCTGGTTGGAGGACTGCTATGACTTTGTTTTGTTAATACAGATCGTCCTTCGCTCAAAATGGGTATCCTATTTGCTACCAAGGGGGGACAATCTCCCTGTTGGCTGTATTTCAGTAGTTACACCTCGGAATTTCAGTTTGCAAATCGAAAAATGCCTAGCTACTTAACTACAGTGATGATTTAATTTAATAAATACAGTTAAAAGTTTGGTTATACATTTCTGAGCCAATGTATCTGGTGGTTCTTTTTCTCCAGAGGTGCTAATACTCTCAAAAGCCATTTCCACTTGTCTGGTTGAAGTGTGGCCTGGTGCAAACCCTCGTCCTTTTCTTGACTTAACGCTGTCTTTCAATGCGTCAAGTGCATCTTCTACAAGTAAATGGGATAAAAAAACACACATCAATTTTGTAATGCAATAATACAACTTTTGACTGTCAACTGTTGCCTTTTGAAACACCAAAAATAAAGTATCAAAATTACATGATAATCCAAATAGTAAATAGTACAGACAACTGATATGATATACCAAATGACATTTAAATTCGACATTCGTATACAGACAACGGATGATAAATTCCTAATTAACAATATTCAATATTATTACAACAATATTATTATAAATACAACGATAAAAAACAACAATCAATCATTGTATCTTATACCACTGTCAACTGTTTCAGTAGGCAGTAGGCACAGTCAGTAAATGGTACATTATTAACATTATTAAGCGAATATTACTTAAAGTTAAAAGTCAAATTTTAAAATTCCTTACTGCCCAAGTCTTCGTCATCGATGACCATGTCCTCACCATGACCCAAGTCCAACACATCAGCCATGATGAAGTCTTAATGAGTTATGTGCTACAAACAATTACAAATATTACTGATTTGACTACGAAAGCACAATCTCACAAGGTCACAGGTCACAGAAGCAAAATTATGCTGTTCAATATTATTGTATTGTGTCCAAAATAAATTCCAATTCCAATTGCAGCCCGTCGTTCAAATCAAATCGCGAGTTCACAAAGCGGCGTTCAAACTTCAACTACTGGCGGCTTTCATTTAATTTTTCTTGCTTCTTTCTGCTGCAGCCGGGTCGAGTCGATCGACGGTGAAGTTTCTGCCAAAAGCAAGCGATGGCGCATAACGAAAGATTCTGTTTTTGACATTCGCCTCCAAAGAAGCTCTTTGGACTGGCCTTCAGTTTCAGTATTTTTGTCATCTTTCCATATAGCTTCCTTCCTGTGTCTCTCTCTCTCATCTCATCTTCATCTGCAAAGATTCATTCAAAGATGTAAAGAAAGATGCAAATGATTCACTGTCAGTGCAGTTGTCAGTTGCATAGGGAAAGACACTTTTGCTCGGTTCGTAAATTCGTAAATCGACCGCAGACAGACTGCAAAATTCCTCCTAATTTGTGATCTTGGGTGGTCCCTTCGGTCCGCTTGTCTGACTTGTCTCCCGTCGTCTCTTGTGATCTTGGGTGGCCCCTTCGGTCCGCTTCTGACTTCTGACACCCGTGTCCCATCCCCATCCCCATCATCCCGGATTCCGTTGTATTCGGCATTCTTACAGTTTTAACATCGGAGGTACCTAATCATCATCATTCGGCTTACTTAGCTTATTACTTGTTCTTGTCTGAGTTGTCTGTGTCAAAAATAAAAATTGTCGGAATATTCTGTCATTTAGCTGCATAGTCAATAGTCGTAGTGTCGTATGTACATACTTGGTAATGCTATATGATTTAAAGTTGATTCATTGAGTTATTTGCATTCAATTTAATGTTTAATGTTTCAAATGCATTTTGAGAATTAACTCCAGACGCAATTCTGAGTCCAGGATTGCCACTGATAGTTTATTAGATTGGTAAGAATCTACTATATTTGTATTGTTGTTTTTATTGCATTTCAGCACAGCCCAAGATTTTGCCGACTCTCGCCTAATTATAATCATCATGACCGGGACTGTTTTAGAGAATTTGAGTGGAAGAAAACTCCTTGTACTTACTGGACTATTTATGCTGGGGCAGTTGACATGCTTTCTTATAGGCGGTCTCATAGGCAAGTGTTTAGAAATTAAATTTAAAAAAAAATTAAAAGTAATTTAATAAACATGGTATGAAGAAATTAAATCAATGCCGGCATTGTCGCAATTCTCTAGATAAACTTTTATTACATGGTTCACGCTTAACTTATTAGAACATCATTTGTCTTTCAGACTTGAATCCTATTTATTTCTTAACTAGTGTTATTTTTTTTGTAGCTCCTAAGCCATCAAGCGCACCGTATATTTCTTGCACATTATGCTACGATGAAACTGCTAATCGTACAAGATGGCTTTATCCAAGAGGGGAAGTTGGGAAATGCAAACAGATAAAGAGCTTGGATAAAACATTACATGCGGATAATGTAGTGTTTACTTTTCAAATTCCTCATCCCAAAGACAATATTAAATTAGACTTTACAAGGTGGCAGCAGAACTTAATCGGCATACTGCAAATGGAGATTCAGTATTCCAAAGATAGTCCTGTTGGTAAGTACTCTTTTAATGCATTAATACTGCCTTTTAAAACACACGGATCGAGGCTATGCTATTATTATTATTTATCGGGTGTCCAATGGGTCCCAATTTTGATGTTCATTTTCATAACAAGTTATAGTTCGCTTTGGGAAGCGGCTGTTAGGCTTCATGCATAGGTACATTATTACTTGTTCGAGAGATTGCAGATTTAGATATTATTGTTTAGAGACATCTTTGTATGGATAACTAATGATGTTTAAGAAATACGTTAATTCTTAATACAATGTTTTTTGCTGGAATAAATAGAGGACGGAGCGATGCTACTACTAGATGCTCGGCTAGCTTACAGGAATCGACATGATAACCCCAATGAAACTGATTGGAAGTGGTATGCGGAATCTAAAGAGGAAAGAGCTTTAGAATGTACCATTGACGACCCCAAGGAAGGGCATAATTATTTGTGCGAGTTGATCCCTCTGTTCGAGCTTGGTTCCTTGCATCATGACTTCTACTTACTGAATATTCGTCTCCCAGTATCTCCGTCAAAGCCACATAATAAAGTAATTAATGTTAAATAATTATACGCTCAGGCGTGGTGAAGTTAGCTTACGTGTGTATGCGTCCCGTGCAATCTTACATTGTACAGTTCAAATAGGACACGTTTGATTTTAATCAAAATCTTGTAATGACATTTATTTTAATCAATTAGGGCATTGGGATCCCTCAAGAAATGCACCTTGTGACTATATACCAGAACGGAGGTTTCACAAAAGTCTGGTTTGCCATGAAGACAGTATTTACTCCTATTGTCCTTTTCATAATTATTTGGTTCTGGAGAAGGGTTAAATCGCAGGGAAGACCCCCTGCATTACTGGAAAAGATGATTCTTTCCTTAGGAATAGCCCTGGAGTTTTTAAACCGTAAGAGTTTATCCATTTTTGATTATTGAAATTAATGCGTTACACTGTTCTAATTATTTTACTAACGCAAGATCCGTCGTCAGTGTAATTCAGATTTGTTTTATAATTTTGAGATTGACATTAAAAAATTAAATTGGTATAAATAATCTATTGCAGTACCTATCGAATGGCTGACGTTGTTTTTCGACATGCCGTACATGCTGCTGCTCAGTGATATTCGGCAAGGAATATTTTACGCAGCTCTTCTCTCATTCTGGTTGGTTTTCACTGGGGAGCATTTGATGGTAAGTTTTACTGTTGCGGTTTAAATTAAGCGGCTTGCTTTATACTGATGGACGTGACTATTGTGAAACTTTACTTAGGTACTAGTTTTCACCTTAATTATGAGCCACTTATCGTAAGGCCAAAATTTACACGTAGTTTTGTACTTGAAATTAAGGCAAAAGCAGATTCAACGAAATTGGTAAAAGTCTCGTTTTCTTTTTTGATGCTCTTTATGCTAGAATCAAGGCAGCTTGATTTAAATTGTTAATCGCCCTAGAGATTTTGAAGTTATCTTGGGATTGAATTAGGATTTTACCCGAAGGAAATCTAATTTCATCTTGAATCGTTTTTTATGCGAAGTAGAACTTCATATTTATGGAACCACTCTGTACATTCTTTGGTCCATCAGTAATTGGGCATAGTCTTAGTTTCTTTAACCATGATTTTTTCATACCTAGCCTAAAAATTACGAATCGATTTATGTCTATGTTGATTTCATTCGTTGTGTTTCAGGAGTCGGGGGGTGAGAGGAACACTTTACGAACCTATTGGAAGCACTTAAGCGCCGTTGCCGTTGGATGTTTTGCATTGTTTCTTTTCGATCTTTGCGAACGAGGTGCCCATTTAGTAAATCCATTTTACTCATTATGGGCAACCCCAGTGGGAACTCGTTTGGCTTTAGCATTAATAATTGCAGCAGGAGTTTCAGCATCTCTATACTTTGTATTTCTGTCATGGACAGTTTGGAAAGTATTTCGTAATATTAGTGCTAAAAGAACAGCATTACCAGCTATGTCAGCAGTGCGACGTCTTCACTATCAAGGTGAACACCTTAGAATCTTAACGCTTTTTGTGCATCGCGTGTATACCTAGTATTTATTTATACATCTGTCGTATGTTCTGATAACAATTGTTCCTAATAAGATTTAATTTTTGTTGTAGGAATCATTTACCGATTCAAGTTCTTGATGTTAACAACTTTGGTCTGCGCTGCAATGACTGTCATCGGGTTCATTTTGGGGCAGGTTACAGAGGATAAATGGAAATGGGAGGGTGGTGACAACGCCATAGAAATTGAGTACACTTCCGCCTTTTATACTGGAGTATATGGCATGTGGAATATCTACATATCAGCTTTATTATGCCTCTATGCTCCCTCACACAAGCGGTGGCCCCCTGAAAGAGGTAAGAATTTCTTCTTCGCGTCTTTCTCGTATGTAAAAATTACTACAGTAATGCACTCTCAGGGACAAACTCGTAATGACAGTTTCCTCCCCAATTCTTTCTTGTATCTGTAAGCCATGGGACATAGAGCAAGCAATAAATTGATCATTGATTCCTGCGAAAGTGCTAGTTACTAAATAGATACTTGGTGTCATTATCAAAACAAGCGTCACGGTAACTTCATTAGGAACTATAGTTCTAGTTCCTGGGTATTAATATAATTTGACTCTTTATATATCCATTAGGTAGGGTAATTTGAGTGAGACACGTTTTTGAAAATTTGAATGAGTCGAAATCACTGCGATTTAAGCTCTGCAAGACCATCTATATTGTTAGTGCTTCTTTTCCTGTAATAAATATTTGAGTGCCTCTATTGGATTTGCTGGCTTCGACTCAAGTCGTTCTAGATATTTGGTGGTTAAGTTGTCTCTACTCCGTAAATGTTCAATGAATGATAAGTATTAGTTGCGTTATTGGATACAAGTAAAAAAGTGAATAATAAGAACCCTCTTACTAATTGCAGATCCGTATGCAAGCACTAACAGCGGAGCTGAAGAAATTGAATTTAGCAGACTGGATGCTGACACAACCGAAATTTCTGCCCTTGCATCTTTTACGAAGAAAGCAGCCACGGATTAACTTGTATGTACATTGTACATAAATTCTGTACTTACAGCGTTACTGCTATTTTCACTTCTGCGACTTGGTTAGATGTTTAGTGCATGTTTTCAATGGTGTTCTGTAAAAAGCAGCTTCCGAATTGGTGACCCGATTTTGATTTATAGGTATTCATCCCCATAAGTTTTCATCCCAGATTTCATTCTGTTTACTGGTTTTAGACTGAAAGTACTTTTAATATTGCAACTGAGCATTTAATACCAAATAGAGAGATGCATGAAATCGTTGTAAATCCAATAAGGCAGGGTTGAGCAGGGAGGTCTGACTTCATCTAAAGTCACACTTTTCCTTCAAGGCTTCGAAATTTCATTTTTTATCACTAAGCAGCGTATTGTTCCTGTTAAACGTGTAAACCTAGCTACCACAGCTTTACAATGACATTACACACTAATGATCCATTCTATTGTAAAACTACTGCGATTTTTACATACTCAATGGGGCTTTATTGGATTGCGTAATATTCACTGTTAACTCTATTTTATCGCTTGCAAAGGCAGCTGTCAAAGGAATGGTTGTGACTACTGGGACTCGAAACTCTTTGCAATATTAGAGATTAACTAGATGAAATTAGGGTAGCTCAAGTATGAGCTAACGTAACAAACATGTAGGTAGCTTCAATTGCATAATTAACTCTTGACTGTGAGTATCAGATGAGTCTAAAAACTATTTCTTCGCCATAATTTATGAGCACTGGGAGTTACCATAAACACCGCTAAGACACTTGTTTATTTTAGAATTTGGGTTCGTTTATTGTCCTAACCTACGTGTTACGAGCTGTCTTAGCTCGCAAGACTGCATGTATTCCATCAGATTAGTTGGACTGTGTATTTTAACTTTAAATTCTGTCGCATCTAATATCTCTGGTTATATCTGCGGTTATAGCCCCATAACTCACTCGTCTACATTCTGCATCTTGCACTTCTCTAATCGTATTCTATTAGAATAATTAGCATAATTCTCACAGGCATCTCCACAAGAATTCCATTCTTATATGCCGAGTTCGACTTTGTTATTGGATCTCTGTAATGTACCCTGAGTTGCAAATATATTTCATTGCAACCACTTTTTTTTTTACCTGTTATTACAAGTTTTGTATGTAGATTCGTGTGAAATTATATTTTAATCTCTCTTGTTGTCAGTATTAAGATTAAGAGTAATCGATAATGAACAAGTACTGTTCTCAGAAAAGTAGTAGTTGTACTTGATTGCAGTACGATGAATATTTTTATTGTGTTGTGTAATTAATTACTGGGAAGGAAAGAATTAATGGAATGGAATTTCATAGAGTATAAGATATCTTTCATATGTACATACAGATTTTTCAAGGATTACTTTACGAAAAGATATTAAACATAGAGGCCAAACACAAAAACACAATTACAGCAACAACTTGCAATGCATGATTGTATCCCCCTTCTCGAATAGCTGTCGTAGAGACGATACAATGGCATCCATTTCAAAGTTTTATCTATTAGTAGTATATCTAAGTATGTACATATATTTTCAAAAAACATGTGAAAATGTATGGAACACAAATATGTACTCGTTCATAAATTTCTTGTTTGCCATTTTTTGACTTGGATTAATTAAAATTACGATTTCCATACATTAAGTTAAATCAGGCTCGAAGTTAAAAATAAATAAATATCGATCTCCATGTCTGGGTAAATAATGCAAGGACTCAAATGAGACAAAGTGTCAAATTTGAAAAAGTAAAAAACCATGTCTGATGAAAGAGGATACAGTTGTGGTTTTGTCCAACTTATGTACATATCATGATCAAAAATGTCTCAGATAATTCAGTATTCTTTTCTTTTCAATAATGCCGTTACTTTTCCATAGATTTGTATAACAAGTAGTTACTACAAGTGTCTGAAAATATTGCTTCCGACTTTGTAGTTTTGAAACGGTGGCCGCTTGACCTTAAATATGCGAGGACTAAAGCGCTGCTACCACAGCCAGTTTGTCCTAATGGCGAAAGCACGTTCGTACTGTAGTAAAGCGTAATTACTTACTAATTTCTTCGTACATACATATGTGGTATTTGAATTGAGTATTTGAAAGTATGTACCTTTTATGTGTGGTATTCATTAGACGTTTTGAGTACGTTTTATAATGGCATTGTATAAACTATCTCAATCTTGATACAGCAAATGTGCAAATAATGTTTAGATAAAGTATTATATGACACGCTGGAAGCTTTTAAGAAGTGAATAATTTTAATGGAACTTTAGAATAAATAAAAAATAATTACCTAATTACTAATTGCTTCCATGACTTGTAGAGTTGAACTTGTCGTTTAACAACAACAACTTACTTTTTAATACTTAAAATATCTATGTTTCTAATGTGTTTGAGGCTTTGTAAATGCTCTGCTGATCATCTTTTAATTTATTGACAATACATTGTAATTTGTAATGTGCCAAAATTATATCTGCCTACAGCGAATAAAACATTTTGACAAAGTGCATTGTTTTTCCGTATTGACTTAGGGTTCATTTGACGTTCATACTCATGCTATGCATACCAATAGTGGTAGAAATTTTGAATGAAACTATAGACTTAACAGTACAACTACTAATTAATACAAAATACTTTGTAGATGACTCAGATTTTAACCTCACTCACGTAACGTCCAGTTTCCAACCTCACAATCTTGCATCATAAAATGTAAAATATTTACTTTGTTGCAAATAGATAATTCTTGTACGTATGAAGTATAGGCATACCGGACACCGGCTTGATTCTGAGAGTTTTCTGAGATGTGACTAATGCCAAAGTACAACTCAAAATGCAGACAGATGTACTTACATAGTTACATAGTATGTATCAGTATTAGGGTGAAACTTCTTACTAGTTAGCAATTTCCCTTCCTCTTATTAAATAATCATTGCCCAATTACTGGCAACTCCTCCTCCAAACTCCTGCAACATCCTACATAAATAATAAAAACGTATCTCAAGATTCTGCCTGAGTAATCATTCCCCCATGTCCACTTGTTGTAAAGATAAGTAGACATTATTGTGTGTGTGGTTATCAATTGATTTATCGAGGTTAGTCGTAAAGTAGAGTGCCGCTCAGCAATTCGTTTATGCTTGGAGAGAAAAAAAAATATTATTTGAATTTGAAGTTCAAATATGATGTTGTGTAGATGAATTAGCATTAACTAGGAGAGAAAAAAAAGTCATGGCTCAGAGCCATCAAAAATAATATCTAAAGAGATCAAGTTTGTACTTTGTGACATGTGTTTTTTTGTTTGAAACGCAGAGAACGCACCTATAGAACACACAAAAATCTGCAAGTGTGCGAAATGGTCTCTCATCCTAAGCCACCGTATTATAGTTTGTCATAAAAGACCGCCTATGTAAGTTTATGGATGCTTTTATTATACACTAACCAGAGAGACTACATGATTATAATTGAAATAATGATGTGGTCCATATATTGCCGAAAGGTTAAAATTAAAAATTCTCTGCAAGAAGTAACTCCACTCTCTCATCGTCATCGACGGCCCACCGTTCCCTCATTCGGACAATTATGTTGTTGGAACATTGTGTTTTTTTTATGTGAAGAGAGTAATCTGCATACAGAATATAAGTATAATATGATTTGAGTTGACTCTGGGTTTCTTTAATGGTTCTACATACCAAAGGGATATTGCCCTTCAACGGCTTCAACACCGGCCGCGGAGAGTTCGTTACCTATGTAAACACCCCAGTAAGTATACATAATATGTGCCCTAGCCCTACGTTTGGTGCAGGAGGCTGCTGCAGACTGCAGACGGCTTCAAAGTCGTATGGACTTTACCTTGGACGTGACATGAGCAAAAAGTTTTCATTAGGACACAGAATCACGAAACGAGTTTATTTTGTTTGATAGCTGTAATAAGGCATGGTTGTGGAGCATGAACGACTAGATGAGACCTGGATTAACCATTAAACCCTCAATAAAAAAAAAAGTGAAAAAAGTGATCTTGTGCGTTTGCTTAAATCTGACTTAATCTTTACATCGCAATCATTATTCATATTCATAGACAGGTATATATTCCTTAAGCACCCCTGATTGTCAGTTTATTACGATGAATTTTACTTATGAGGAGGAAATTTCATATATTCAATGTACTGGAGCTCCGCTCTTGTTGGTTATATCTTGGGCTTTTTCTGTTCTGCTTGGAGATTGCCAGCACATATGTAGGTCGAAGCTGATGCGGCACGGCGGCCTATCAGTCCAGTGATTACTGAAAAATGGATGGCAAAAAAATAATAAAAGTTCAAAAGTCAGACTAAAGTATAGTCGCGATAGTCGGTGTTGAGTGCATGGATGTATGTATGCGTGCACGTGTGTGTGTCTGTATTGACACTAAATGAGCTATTACGGGAGGAAATCACGGAGGTAAGTTATGAATGCCTAGTTGTGTGTGTGTGTGTGTGTGTGTGTGTATTCATGGAATTGTGAGTAGAAAACCCGGCTTTCATCTCCGGTTAGATTCTGTTGTTCTTGGACGAGGGCCAAGGAAGACATTGAGGGAGAAATCTTGCAGAATAAGTCAAAATCATTAATAATTGAAATTGTTGTAAAAGTTCTTCTCAAAGTACAACTAGTTAGTTGAGTCGGACGGACAGAGGAAAAGAAGGAGAAAAAAAAACAAAGTTTTTCGCATCATCCCAGTGCAAGACGAGAACTGAGAGAATGGAAGTCCATAGAAAAACTTATTGTTGGCATCCTCTAACATTTCTCTTCGTGTTCCTTCTTCTGACAATCCGACCGCATAGTTTCGGGGTAGGAGAGAGGATTGTGTCATTGCCAAAAACATTAGGTATTTGCACAATTTTTTTGCTGCTTCTTCTTCTTTTTCTTCTTGTTCTTCTTCTCCTTACTATACAATCTTTCCCTGTGTCTCTGCGTCTATGTAGCCCAGTCCCAGCTCAAGTCTCTGGCGTATACTCATTTTATACTTGTAAATCATAAAAATCTTAATCGTTTCTTGTGGCGTTCAACAACTAAGATGCCCTTTACAAGAAATGAAACCTGGGCTCCACCTCCCCTCACATTAAGCTTACCTAATCATATTATTTGTATTGAAAATGGAATGAAGATGAGCTGGGAAATTATTGTACAGTTCAAGTTGTAATTCTACAACTTGGGCTCCGACGTAGACAAGTAATTTGTAATTTAAGGAATAATAGATAATACTCGACCTTTGCAATGGTGGAGTGGTACATGGGTCTCTGTCTCTGCTTCTCATCATACGGACGGTGGCTTGAGCATCGCCTACATTATCTTCAGCTATAAACTCCTTTATCTCGCCACTCTTCCCCATCCATTCTTCTTTCTTGGCAAGTGAATATTTTGTAAATTGTACGACTCCTTTAACTTTCATCGTACATTCATCTTATGATTAGTCCAAGTCATTCTCTACACATACACACACACACACAATCATCATCTTTTCTCTTGGACTCGATGTGTGTACACTTCCGCAATTCTTACCGAATTATCACATTCATTGTTTGCCCAACGCTTTTCTCGTGTCAAGTTCGAGAGTCTCATCAATCTTGACGTACAATTCATAATGCACAGATTATTTACTTGTACGGTCTCTCGCGATAGATACTTGCTCACTATTGACTCTGCCTACATTCAATTACGGACAGAGAGACAGCAGTCCCTTACGGCTCACTCACTCATTTGACTTTGACAATGAGTGTCTATTATAGGCAGGTAGTAGACGAGTCCGTATGGACACCAGCAAACCTACATCGGAAATATACCTCCACGTGTGTATACATACCTAATTCAACTAATCAACAAGCATTTACACACCCTCTGATTAAATTCAACACTGAATGGCTACATACTACTTTTTTGTGTGTGGATGACTACATATACAAATCCGCTCTTGAAGGGACAGATGATTCCTGTAAATCAGTAGCTTACTAGTAGCCTTTCTTGTGAGCTTGACGGTTGGAATTTTTCGTCAATATCTAATCAAGGCAATGCTGCTCATAACAACTGACGATCTTAACTTTTGGTTATCTGCACATGTAATCTTTAATGTGTCTCTGTCTGCTCGTCTGCGCTCTGATTGAAAGGGAAACAAAAGCCAGGAGATTTTCTTAATGCAGTTGAAGGTGAGAGAGAGAGAGAGAGAGAGAGCCTACTATTATGTACGTCCTTTGTTCTTATATGGGCAAATTTTTGAGCCCGCTATACGGATACGTCTTTTACCGTAATCTCTCTGTATTATATTATGTGCGTGTAAGGAGGCATCTTGTCAGAAACTAAGGGGATTTTTTGAAGTTTTGGAACAAATTACTAACGTCAGTTTGAGCATTTTTCATTTATCCATAATATTTGAGTTGGACAGAGACAAAAGGTGAGAAATTCTAAAGAGCGAATGGACCATTTTTTTCCTCTCTCTTGGAAAGCATGCTCCTTGCTCCTGTGAAGCAAATAGGAGGTTCTCTGGTTATAGTTTGAAAACGACTCAAGATTCTGATTACAAGAGCCCTCAACTGCACGCTTGAGTTTTACATAATCGTATTGTATTTGCTTGAGGGAAGTCAAATAAGTTCTTCGTGTTTCATATTGATCAGTTCAGTGTCAAGATTAATGCTCATATTTAATAGATTATGTATTTTGCACATAACTGCAAATGACTAGCTGACTCATGATTTTTCCATCAGGGCGTGTAGGCGGTGAGAATTTTTAATGTAAAGAATTCTTGAGCTCTGTAGTGTGGTGTAGATATGTAGACCCACGGTGGAACCCGCAGCAGTAGTAGTAGTGGGATGGAATGTGAAGGCACACAATAAGCAAACGTTAGACTTGGGCATAAAGGGCATAAGAATTTTCTTTTGTGTAGACATATTTCACATCTTTGCTCCACATTTTTCAATGATGCACAAATATCAATACTTGTGTTAATTTCCTGCCACAAAAAAAAATACGCAGCTTGCATGCTAGCCTATTACTGTACATACAGTCTTGAAGGCAGAAAGGTAAGGACGTACTACATACATATGTACCAACGCTTTGCTGCTGGCCATTCTTCACATTAAACTTATAGCCTAGAGAGGTGAATCTATGAGGCAGGCTGGGACTGGGAATGGCAGAAGATTGGAGGAAAATGAGAATCACAAGTGTCTATGCACCTTACGTAAGTACAAGGAGAGAGAATCCTTGAGAATTGTTCACCTGTGTGCTTTTGACACCTTTGTCGCTTAATTTACCGGTGTCATTTTACCCTTTTGTTTACAAACATGAGCGTGGTAGGTCAAGGCAAAAGCTATGCAAATGCATCTATACGACACATTACATGTGTGTTTAATTTGGAGCTAGAATTACTCTACAGACTGACTAGTGTGTGGATAGAGCCATCAGACAGAATCATATTACAAAGTACAGCTTATGTATTACACGCCAAGTGCATACGAATACATTCCTAGATATTCATCCTTTGAGTACTTACCTAGTTTGAGTTTAGCCCTTTAGTTCTGCTTTATTTAAGTGTTAAGTCATTAGGCCCGGCTCCCCTCATACTGCCATTTAAACCTTTTAAACAAGAGCACTAAACTAAATCCAATCCACCAAATTTTAACCCACATTTTCTAAATGGTGCAGATTTGTCTCAATAAAACCTGTGTAAAGCTTCCTTTTTACATGCACTATTTATTACGCAATCAGCATAATGTAATCCCTCATCAATATTTATTAAAGGTTTTTTTTAAGGTAGGCTTCCCATTTGCCCGCAGACTAATATGAGCCCAGCTTTCCTACTTTATTGTTATGGTGATAGCCTCTTTACGAGGGCAGCCGTAGGAACTATTTTCTCTCTACTTCTCCCACAAGTGAGATCTGTGCCTTACCATTGTCGAGAGAGGTGAGCCGGTCCGTCGGTCTACCGACAAAATAACTTGTGGGCTTGTGAGATATAATTGCATGCAGCGATAATTTCTAACCGTTTTTGCTATAATATTGTAGTATTTGTCACATGTGTGGGTCCCGTGGCAGTGGCAGTGAAGGAAGGGATTATCAATCATTTGACATAATTATTTGACGAGAAGACCCATGTTTATCTGTATACCAGGTCAAGCACACCACTGCAGTACCACTACATGCACACCTTAAATTCTACTTTGATAATCCTACTTTGCAATTAAAAAGGATTACATAGCCTTGAAAAAAAACGCATTATAATTCTTTATTCTTTACCTGCAAGACGTCACATAACCTCCCTTTGTAATCCTCTGGAAATTGCAATGACACGATAGACTCTAGGAATCTGTCTCCTAGTAAATTTCCCAATGAGCAACGAACACACTAATCGTATTCGTAAGCGGCGTTAGAATATTTATTGAAATGGTTTGCAATTACCACCATTATTTCCATTTATAATATTATTATAGGCATTTAATAGTTCATAGAGCGCTTAATTTAATCATCTTAGCTCAGTCTCATTGCACGGACTCATCCTTGAAGTTTGAAATTTCAGATATTTTTGTAGCTAACGCGGGTGTGTAGTAGTTCGGGCCAATTAGCAGGCATTGCATTGGTATGGTTCCAAACTAAGATGCCAAGGCTTACTCTTTGGTTATAATTTGTTGTAAGTTTTGTCACATAATCAAAGAGGAACGGGACTTTTGAAACTAAGGCTAGTGCCTTGGTAAAGGGATACTATAAGAGGGAATTTACTCAATAGATGTAATATATCACAGGATCTAAATCAGGTTAAATTATGTTGAGGGCGTCAAACAAGAACCAGACTATAGGTCCGGCGTCGATGGTCTATGCAGCAGACAGACTCTTAAGAAAGAACCTTAAGGTAGGGCACCGAGCACTGATCGTTCGTCTGTTCTCACTCCGTCATTTGTTATAAATTTAGGCGCAGAATGTTCAGAGTTTTAACGCTGAGACCGTGATCTTAAAACGATTAAGAATTCAAGTCAGTAAATAAAAATCCACCTACATTGTGGGGAAGCCACTCCTAAAGCATGTCATGTCACCTCTGTCTGTCGTCCTTAAGTATTATTGTGAACTAGAAGGAAGACCGTGACCACGGTAACGAGGGATGCACGAAGGCATGGCTACCTTGTTATATGTACACTCGCACTCCCAAGATGTGAGACAAGGGATTGAACAATAATTGTTTTGCCGACTTAATTTTTCATTTTATTATCATAGTTTCTGCATTAAGAACATTATTACTCCTAATGCTCTCTCCATAAGCCATTTTTAATAGTTTTCCCCTGTAACTTTGTCGAAAACAACAAGATTTAGGACAAAATACATATACATACACAATACACAGTGCGAATGTAAATGTTTCGGTGAACCTCAGGTTATGAAAGGTTCAAAGTCTGTCCATAGTGTAGTGGAGGGTTATATGCGTTCCCTTCTCAGACAATATGCACGCGTGGTGCATACAAAAGAGACGATGATGGTGTTGAAGTGTAAGGAGCTGATCACTTGCTTTCGTCTCTAAAAGATAGTGTCTTGAGCACAATACAAGTCAAGGTTTACCGTCGTAAATTTTTCGCGCTTTGTTAACTTTGTAACTAAATAATCACACTTGGATTTTTTTGTTGTTGTTTCTTCTTGTTTTTTTTTTTGCTGTTGCGCGTAAAGTTATTAAATACTCTAAGAAATGCAGTGATTGTTTGTGCTACCGGTTAAACATTTACATTAGAACGGTGTATGGAATGGAAATGGAATATTCATGAGCTGTGCAGTTACAGTATATAACTTGTCCGTGTCCATTAATATTACTGCTAATGGTTCAAGAACCTGATTAAATCAACTTCAAATTTTTCTTTCCCTGTCAAAATTTTTCTCTTTCCATTCAATGGCATCTTGTATATAGCTATTAGCAATATATAGATATTAGCTATATAGCTATAGTGTAGCTTCCTCCGCAGCAACCTCTCCCGCTTGAGAGCAACCAACGCAACGCCAAGAACCGTAAAACAATCAAAAATCCATGGACGTAAAAGGCGAAAATTTTCTCTACTGTACTGTATAGACTTGGGGAGACAATCTAATCGATTAAATCTTTCATCCTTATTTTTTTTTAAATCATCACCATCATCATCATCAATGATGGGATTTAATGAGTGATTTATTCACAGTATTAATCATGGATCATCTCAACAGGAAAAAATTAGCTTGGACGTGGGCTGGGAGCATTTTTATTGTAGAGAGAGAGAGAGAGAGATGTATTGATGATGACGACTGTGCTCATAAGTGTTACAAGCTGTACCTGTAAAAAACAAATCCCTCCGAGTAAATATTGGATAGTAGGTTGCGGTGTAAAAATAAAATAAATATGAAACGGTGGTGGTATTATGCATGTATACAGCTGTGCTGCTGTAATTGCTTTGTGTGTTACCTATATAAATTTTATTACCTCGGTTAGTGGGTTCGAAATAGAAAAGCTGCTGTAATAGCATATGAAAGTCGTGAAAAACTACAGATGCAGTTATTTTTGCAGTGCAGTGGTGCAGCTCACAGGAGATACATGCATACAGAGACAGAGAGAGAGGCTACTGTGTATCGATACGTTCGATGACGATGAGATGAGGATTCAGTCAAGTTGGTAACATTGTTGCAGTCCAATGAGAGAGACAGACAAAAAAAAAGCTCCTAGCTCTACCGCACAGAGTTATATAGTGGCACGATTAGGAGAGGAAACTAATTTATCTCAGCTCCCTTGTACAGTTGACGTTTGGAGAAGGCATACTTTCAATATTTGCTCATCTACCGGTTCCTTTCATGTGGACTTTGGATTATTTTTATGATTTCTTCGTGGTCTACAAATGATAAATTCAATATACTACAGGAAGGAGATAAAGATACACATGTTGGGTGTATGGGTCGTGGTAAAAGCATATATAGCGAATTTGTCTCAAAAATGAGATTGCTTACAAGGATTTTCTATGGTGCTGTTGTTTCGGGCCGCTTAAGGGAGACTGTGCTGTGTTTTGCAGGTGGAAGAAATTGACTACTAGTTAGTGGAGCTGCGGTATGTACGACACGGGCAATCATCCCTCTTTTTGGTCTGTGTGTTGGTTTGATGTGGCTGCTTAATTCTTTTTTGTTTCATGAAATCGGTACAAGTAGTGAATGACATCTGAGCGAAGGGATGAATTATGATTATTATTTACTTGTCTCTGTGGTTTACGCTCTACCGTAGGTCCTGCCATGTAAATAATCTGAAATAATAATTTTTCTTGGGGCCTCGAGCAGAAATTTTTGGAGTACACGGGTGTGTGTGTGTGTGTATATGTGTAGGATGGTTGGCTCGTTGAGCAGAATACAGATAGTTGTTTGTAGTTTGTGGAAACTCTAAGTTACGGTCTGTGTGCGCGAGACCGACAGAGAACATGTATATGCAATTAGTATGGAGCTACATAGAATACGAAATACAATGGAATCAAGTATGTATTCGAATGAACCGAGTCCTTCTCTAACAAACGGACAGACGGACAGACAGACACACACACACTCACACTCACTCAAAACAACAAAAAGGGAGATTGAGTTGAGGTCTAGAAATTGACAGTAAGGTAAGATAGCTACCGCCTCTGACTTTGCCATATCAGTAAAATGTACGGTTCCGTAATATCTAGAGAGACTGGTTCTTTTACTACAATTCAACTTGGCTTTTATCATTTGAACTGCAGCAGCAACAGCAGCAACAGCAACAGCAGCAGCATTGCAAATTTTAAGTGAGGAGGCAGTTCTGATTCATCTCATCTCAAGATGTGATGCTCTCATCATGCACAATAATAATATCAGTCATAAGTATTTACGTCGGAGGATCAAAATGTAATCATTCTTGCTCGATTACGTTGTTCGGGTGCTCTTAATGCTAACAATAAGCTAATCTGATAGGCTGTACTGGGTAATTTACCTGTATGCACTCCCTTATAGGCACTTGGCCATAGACACTTCAACACAGACGTTCTACCACACAGCTGATTTGTGACTTTTCAGTCTCTTTTCCCTCGGACATACTAATATCTGAGCTACACGACTAGTCTCCTGGCGCTGGTGAGTGAGTTGGACTGTCAAACATCCAAGTTCACACCAAACATTCATTCAAATGTGAATTCAAGTAATTCCGAACACTGCCAGGCCTGCTCATCTACATGAGAGTGGGATAGGATGATAGGATGGGATAGGACAGGGCATGGGAGTCAGGAGTACAAGGAAATCTCCATGTAAACTTATCCTGCCCATCATCCACCGTAGTTACGGGAAAGATACATCACATGCTATCAAGTCAAGTAGCCGTCTCACTGAGATACATACGCAGATTAGATGAGCCAGAGGACAGGTTTTCATTTTTCTTCGCATCTACGATAATAGTTATTTTGTTCTCGTTCTTATGGCTATGACAAACTGCATATCTTTGCAGGGCTAGGAGATTCCCATGACTTGTCAGCTAATGTACGCATGCAGGTGGGAAGTGAGGAGATAGTAGAACCAGGATCAGATGTGAAAGAGAGATGTGATGTGTGTGAGAGAGGCCAGTAGAGTTGAGAGTTGAAGAAAAGTAATTTTCATCTTCGTAATACATCTTTTAAGTCAATCACCAAGTCCCGTTGCCTTTGTTTAAATGGCCATTGTAGCGATTAATCCAGCAAAACAACATTTGTCTTCCTCAGAATTTGCTCATCATTCCAATTACCATCTCGTCATCTGTATTTGCATAACCCTCAGCACCTCCCCGCTCGCTAAGAGCTCACCACACAATACAATCAACTACTACTTGTAATTAATTGAATTCCCTCAATGACTCCCACCAAAAACAAAAACTGGTATATAATTACTCGGCCATTATTTTGGGCATTTTGTTTTCTCTCTCGAGTTTCAGAGTCCGAAAACTTCTTCACGACTTCTCCGCTATCCTCGTCCCAAGAAACCTCACCGGCCTCGAACAACCAGCCTCCTCAGGATGACGGAAACGTGCACTGTCCTGAGAAGATCGTCATGTCCAACACCGTCGACAAAGTGAGCAACTACGGCAATTTCCTACTACCACCAACGGTTGCCACTGAAGAAGGAACTCGCGTCGTCGCCAGTTGTCCTTATGGTGAAAAAAGCGTTGGGGCCGTTCCAATCATCTACAAGCTCAAGCTTCCCATTCAGAAGACGTCAACTACCAAACCAGAAATCACCAAACAGGAATCACCCGGCTTGACTAGCTTTTGTTTCTTGGATAAAAACTTGACGGGCAAATGGTATTGGCATCTTGAAGCGGATGACAATCTGCATAATTGTCGAGAGCAAGTAGGCTTGTAACTCTAATTCCATTCCATGTTATCTACGAGGCGCTTGTATCCTCTGAGACAGACACAGACCTCGCACTCTCCCGACCCGTTTCTCCTTTGACGATTTTTTTTATGATGCCCCTCATCTCCTTCGTCTTGTCTCATCGAGCTCGCCTCTTCCGACCCTCCATATATTTTATGTACAGTTTTTGTGCTAATGTTATGATTATTATTGCTCGTATGAAGTTTAGTGGTTTTGCCGCTAATATCTTCATTCTATGCACAAGCAACTTTAATGCTGCGCCCACGACCCATTGATATATTTGCATTGATTATCACAGGCAGTAACCGGCTGGAAGTTCAAACTAAAGATTTTTATAGCCAAGCTTAAATTTTTTTTATTAGTCATCTCATTTTTTCCCCCTCCTCTACATATACATATCTCTTCCACTCTGGCGGACAGACACTCACTACACTTTTGTAAGTATTTTGATGATGGATTTAATTATGATCACAATTTTAAAATTTAAATGAAAAAAACCGGATTGTGCGTCTGTACGTACGTACGTAGATGTACATACGAGATACACAGTGAAAGATGTGGAACTGTTCTTGAGGTATCGCGTCCGCTTGCGATTAGATTCACGATCGGTATCTGCCTACGCGTATTACTGTAATGGCTCTAACATTCACATCTCCATAGCCACATTCATAAACTCCTACTTATACTAGTTAGTCTGACTCTGATTTGTTTATGTAAAAAAGCCCAGCTCTTTTTTTTTTGATGAAGTCCAGATGCAGAGTCATTTATCCCATCCACGTCTCGTCCTCGCACTCCACTTTTGAGTAATTAAGACGTAGTGGAAATAATCTCACTTCCCCTTTTAGATATCCACCAAAGCAAAGAGGAGGAGGAGGTTTGCACGGCGTAATAACATAGTATGAAGTTCAAAACACACGTATTTTTACCATTTTTTTTCCTTCCCAAATGCTAATTTTTTCAACTTTGGTCCAATCATTGTTGCCATTGTTTTATTAAAAAAATAACAAGAAAGAAAAAGTGAAATTTATGCTTTACGTTCACGAACGACGTGGCGGAATGGATAAATTAACCACCATGTAAGCAGCTAGTACATTGCATGGACTTTTTTACGACATGTTACATGCACTCTTATTCTTAATGCTGATCACACTGAATTGTGGAGCAGAAAGAGTGTTTTATGACTACTTCCACTTCCTCCTTGGAGCATTTGGGGTGTACTTATATGTATAGGAGCCTATTCGTAGACATGAGACATTTCCACATGGAAACAAATGATGGTTCAGGGAAATGGTGCTTCATTACAGGACAAACAAGAAGAAAACGAAGATGAAGGAAAAAAAAGACGGAACAATGTTGAACAATGCAATGTTGAATGGTTAAATGGAGACTGCAGTAGAGTTTGGAGCATTCTGCCATTCTGCGGCCACATGCTCATGGAAATTCAATACGAGCATGAAGATGAAATTAGCTTGTTCAAACATTGTTCCTCATTTGAGTTATATAATGTCCGCTTCAGTTTACTCCTTCCGCTTATTCGATGACCCATTACCCCTCAAGTTTCCACCAGATTCCTCTCTACCTTCCTCCTCGTTAATAATAAGGGAAGCTGCTCTATACAGACAAGTACACACACACACCTTCTCTTCATTTTGCAGTCTTTAAGTTTGGGACTCCGTCGTCACGGATTGATGTGTGCAGACAATTTATTGGAGCTCGTGTGGTGTGGTGTGTGGTGCTGGGCTGGTAGTAGAATGCAGTTTGGGAAGAGATGTTTATGTAGGGAAGCCCATTAGCGTTGTATATGGAGTGATGAGGAATTTAAATGAACCTTTTGAGGCCAAGTAACATTCCATTTAAGCGCGGTCATAAACAAAGTATTTTTACTGTGTATACTAATTCCATGGTGGATTTATTTTATACCTCCCTATGTGCACATATCTGGTCTGTCTATATAGATACAAAAACTGCAGTGGTGATTAGCTACTTCCTAAATCATCCCATGTCTCTTGTACTGATTTCCGACTTGATGGTCTCTGTAATAATGTAGGAATGGGAGGATTTGGGAAGGCAGGTGCGTGCCATGACGACGAGTGTGGAAACAATCACGCCGCTGAACCTGAGGCAAGCCGTTCCGAAATTAAGGAGACTTCTCAAGTACGCGTACAAGGACTACTCAAGTGCGGAGACGCTCATCGAGAGCGTCAGCACACTCCTCAGCGCTAATGATATTTTCGCTGACCCGGCCTTTGAGGGGGACACGACCAGAGTGGAATTATTGGCCTTTATTGACTCCTACGCTCAGAATGCCGTCCTGCAACCCGGGGAAAAAGTCTCGCTCGCGTCCAACGCCATTTCCGTGGAGACGGTCGTCTTCCCCACGACGGAAGAGGAGCTCAGCTTCGGCTACAGTTTCAACAATATGAATTTGCCCTTTGAGGCTCTGAGCATGGCGAGAGTCAACTCTCTGCAGCCGAGAGTGCAGCTGATTGCCTACAGCAATGAGCTCTTCTTCCACTGGGGGCCAGGGAGGACGTGGGGCACGGGGAATTCCAGTGACAGTATTTTGGAGACCGAGTCGGAATTTACAGGGAATTGGCGGGTTCTCAGCATGCACATTAATGGGTCCAAGATTGAAAATCTGACGGAGCCGATCGTCTACACCCTCTCTGTCACTCAGAAGATGAATAATAGTCAGTGGGTCTGTGTCTTCTGGGATACGGAAGGTTCGCAAAAATATCCTATTACACAATATCTATTAAAACAGATAGACATCCTTCCCTTCCCTGTCCTCTATTTATTTCTGCAAGATAGAGAATATTTCTCAGCGTCTGCGCTATCCTCTCCACTCTCTCAGCTAGTCAGCTCTGTACAAGATTTCCCAATATCCGGATGCTGACTGGGTTCACGACGGATGCATTAGCTCTCTCAATCTTTTGTTTCTGTAGATATTTTTGTATAATGTAGTACGAGTAGGCATGGAGTGAGAGCCGTCCCGGTGAGCACTCAAGTGGCCATCAGCCCATCAAAAATATCAATAGATTTTTATTTTAACTGTAAAAGTATGCATATCGCCCTCCAAGGTGGTCTGGTTTATTCTGCACTTTGGCTTACTTATCAGGAATTTTCATGATTCCCACGGATAATCTCGACTTCACATTTCACATCGCATGTCATTGCAATATTGATTTTTTTTTGCTTCTTTGAGCTGAAAATGAAAAGTTTAAATCGCAACTAACCATGTAATTTACAGTTGTCATTCCTATCGCGTCCACTTGAGTAGTACATGCTTTCATTATGTACACTCGTACACGGTACAGACACCGTGCTCGCGCGTCTTCATTGTAATTGCCCTCGGCAGAGGAAAAAGGAATCGTGAAATACAGTTAGTGATTACTACATACTACATTTATTTCATTTTAACTGTTTATGAATATGTGAGAGGTAGACTTATAGCTAGACTTACTGTCCTCTTAAACCTATAATAGCTTAATTTAAACCTGTTTGACTAACTTATGAAATTTAATTAGATCACAAAAATCGATTAATTAAGATTTTTTCTAATTGTTCCCTCCGACGAGTCCTTTAGTTGTGGCCTAAATTAAGTCGTCGCTGTTGGGCAAATTACATTCTGCTTGACTCATTGTCATCCTTTGGGCATTCCATTGAATTCCCTTTGCAATTTAAATGTGTCCATCTGATCCATGCCTCAGTTTGGTTTGCTCGACATGACTGCATAATATGACATAGACAGAGTCTTAGAGACTCTCAAGTCTGAAGGTCCAACAGCCATACACACAAAAAAATCTCGAAAGATGAAAGAAGTGCTAGTAATCACACGCAATGAATTTGCAGTCCGAAAAAAAAAATGACGCTCACTTCGAGACTGTCTGTTATATTAAGTATGTACCTATAAATGTATATGTATCCGTGTGTATATGTATACTGCATCTGCTTGGGAGATGCGATGGTGGAAGAAGGAACGGGAAAATTGATAGATTTTTCGTTCTCATGTAATCTGTGGATGACAGAACGCAAGTGGTCATCGAGGGGCATGAAAAATATCAGATTACCCAACGGGACTTTACAATGTGAGTCAAGTCATTTGACAGCCTTCTCCGTCCTCCTGGATCCTCTTCCCATGAGTGACGACGGCGATCCCCTGAAGAAGCCCTCGGACTCTGACAATAAGAATTCGCCCAACACTCCCGTCACTCAATTACATCAAGCCATCCACTCACACATTCTCTCCATCTTATCCTCTGTCGGATCAGCACTCAGCATGACTGGCCTCGCCATAACTGTCCTCACTTTTGCACTTTTTCGGTGAGACATATGTGAACATAATCATTTCCTTCCAATCATAATCATAATTACGCATTAATACATGGCTCGGCTGCTAATTAGTATGCCGGAGCGCGGGGATGGATGTTCACGTAGCAAGTGGTGATCATCATTTAAGAATCAATTAGGTAAGAGGGTAGGTTTGCACAGACGAGTTACCTTCTTTTTTCTTTTTCTTCTTTTTTTTATATATATACGTATATTTGCTCAACTGACCTAACAAGTTTGTAAATAACAGCAGGAAGGTTTTCCCTTCACATCATTTATAGCATCCTCCGCATGATTAATACAGACAGACGGACGAACGGCACGGACAGTAGATTTTGCGTCTTGAACGCTTGATTAAGGCTCAGACTCTCTCGATCTGCCCAGCGGAGCTCCACACACACACACACACACACAGACACACACAGGATACCTGGAGAGCCTACAAGGAAAAGCGTGTAGTGTGTGGATGGACATGAAGGAAAATAAATTAGCCTCAAAGTTGAAACAACTTACAATATATCCGACCGACAATTATCATTATTGATGTTTTTACCTTTACAATTTAAATAGATTTGCCATGTTAAATTAAACAATCATGGATCAGACTAGAGGAGAGAGGATTGCATGGAGATTATAATAATTATAAGGAGCGAGGGAGAGAGAGAGAGAGAGAGAGAGAGATGGAGCTCATACTCTCCTAGTTTCATCTCATCTCAAAACAAGTAGTAACAAGAACAAAGCAATTTATGATAAGTATACAACTTAAATACCTCCACTCACCTTCTACGGTAACTACAAACTACGGACACAATAAGCTGTATATTTCCCATCTGACAGTTTCAGATTACCTAATATTGTTAGCTATGCAATAATGCAATCCTATAGAAATATACTTTAAAGGAAGGCGTATTGAAGAGGAAAAAGACGCAAAAAAAAACTATCAAGTCATGAACTATTAGTCACCCTCGAATGAGCTAAATATAATTATATTTTTAACCCCTTATACTTATACTTTACTCCATTTATTTCCTTGAAGGATAGCGCTCTACTCTTGAATCTTAAATTTCAGTTTCAAAGAATTTTTCCCACATAATTACATTATTCGATATTTATTATTGCAGACAATACGGCTGCCGCTCAAAAAACTCTCTGTTCATATTTTCTTTTACGGCCTAACAAAACGTTTGGATTAGCTTATCTTTTAAAATTCCTTGAAACGATGTGTTCTCTCTCTCTCTCTCTCTCTCTCTCTCTCTCTGGTACCTATTCATAATCTTGATTACTCTATCAGTACCAGTACTATCACTACCATAGGCCGTGGAAGTAGTAGACTACCTCCTCTCATCATTATTCGGTCATAATTACAATCTGCAGTATACAACTATTCTCTACTTGTCACCATCATGTCGGCTTAAAGTTCATTTTGACTCAAATGCGCTCTCCAAGCACCTACCTTCCTACCTACATGGGTGTAGAGTATACATACATAAATTATGTACTCAGTTTCAGTGCTCATAAAATTATACAGCTTTGCTGGCAGACACGAAGACAGGAATAGAATTGACGACAAAAGGTCACCTTCCAAGATTGAGGGCCCACATGTAAATCTTAGTCTCTCTCTCTCTCTCTCTCTCTGTATTTGTGGGAAGCATGTATCACGTTCCCGTAGAAAGGGGAATATTTTAATTCACGTCAATATATTATTTTTTTTATTATCTTTAGCCAAATAATTTGACAAATAATACTATAGTTATTATACCATTATTTTATTTCCCTTATAAATACGGAGTGTCACCAACCTCATCAGCCGTCATGCTATTTTTTTTTATCCTTCCCTAGTATATGTAGCTATCTATATAGCGCGATGCCAGAGTACTGAGTCAGTAATGGATATTTGCATATTCGACAGAAAGTTGAGTAATCTTACAGCTGAAGCTATCAGTTTTGAAGATCATTGACGTATGATCATTTGACACACGCGTGCATCTCCTCTCATTATGGATACGAGTGCACATTGAGTATCCATGATAGATTGATTCCAAGTTGAGCTATAATACTCGTCAAAAAATTGAATACTGTCACGACTGGATTAAGTGAATTAATTATAAATAGTTATTTATTATTTTTTTCTGTACAGTTTTTCAGTCCCATTCATTCCATGGAAAAATCAAAGGAGAGAGAAAGAGATTTTCCTCATAAAGGTTATATATCATAGTCCAAATGTACGGAGGTAGGGACTAACCGCACAGCACAGCATATATCACATCATGGATTTTAAATTCCCAATCAGTGAAAACAGCAGCAGTTCAATGATTTCCATCAGAGTTCCTTTACGTTAGAATTCCCATTCCTTTCCCATTCCATTGAGATTAGGCCCGTATCACTTGACGGACATTCTCCTGAGTCCTTGATGGAGAGATCATGGCTTCAATTTAAGATGCGTACGTGTCCAACAGAAGAGGAAAGAGAAAAAATAATAATACCAAAAAAAATAGCATCTTTGGCCATCTCTACATACAGATGCAGATACGTACACTCATATACATGGTCATAGTCCATAAGGTATCTTTTTTTTTATTATTTGAAGTTGCAATTTATTTCAATGCAAGGGAAAAGGAAACGTAAGCATATGTTATATATTGGAATGAAAAGTTTTTACCATTTCCAAAGAATTTCCATCCTCCTGCTCATCTTCCCAATAATAATAATTATTACAGATTCAGCTCTATCTCTTTCAGAATCAGTTAGTGTCAGGATGAGGATGGTCAATTCAAAAATATTTCACATATGGAGATGGGCACTCTTTCATGGGGATAGATTTTATATCCAATTGTATACACTTTCATTAAAAAATTAATTCTATATTGTTTTGAGCTATTGAACCTTCTTTGCCAGATTTAATTTTGTAGGTATGTACCTACCTACTTATGTGCCGCGCGGATGCTTTTTGTGTGTAAGCATTTGCAGGTTTGGAGGGAAGAAAGGTGTAATGCCTTTTGTACTGTACAATTGTGAGCATTTCCAAAAAATCCTGAAATGATTACGAGACTTAATAGATAGAGAGCCAAAGAACAAGAACAAAAAATCAAACGTGTCTACATGTATGGCCGGTTACCATAGTTCGCCATGTATTGATTTGAGGGAAGAGGATAATGCAAGATAAAAGAAATTGTAGGATGAAGTTCACGTTACATTTGACACTGGACTGACTGTGGCTGTATTGTGGCTTCATGGCGTCATCAATGCTATCAGTTGGGTGATCGTCATCGTAAAGTAAAACACATTGAAGGATTAATATAATATATATATAAGGAGAATTGCGGAGGATAAAAGATGTGCAAGGGAATGCATTCAGCTGTAAATTATAGGTAAGATAGATCATCAGATGTGTTTTCATGGGAGTGAGTGTGCGTCTGGGCTTTTGGAGATGTATTTATACAAACTAGTATCCTACATACATGGATCCTTATCCTTGTGCACTCTGCACTGCTCTTTCTACTTCTTCATCTTCTTCTTCTGGTTTTCTTCTCGAAAAAGGACTGTCAAGTTTTTTCCTGTGCAGATGAGCTAATAGTAAATTTAAAGCAAGTCACTTTATTTATTAGTAAAAAGGAAAAGAGTAAAGGGAAAAAGCAGGTTGATTACATTATAGCATAGAGTGCAGTCTCTCTCTCTTAATCTTGCCCATATTGAGAAAAATGAATAAGATTCTTATCCAAGTACTTAATACTTGCCCACCGTTAGATCAATATTCTGGTTCCAAAGTCTCAAAACTCGATACTCTCTTAATTAAGTGAGATTCTTTGGCCGTTCCTTTTCTATTCTACTATCTTTTCCATCGTGTGCTAACCTACACACAGACACCACAGACAGAGAGCTCTTTCCTTCCACCTTAATTATTACATTTCTATTCACTGATCATGGATCATATTGTCTGAGCTTAAAGTATAAAATTTCTATTAAATTTTTACTTAATCTTAATTGTACAAGCAGGACATGCACTTCTTAAGCCTAACTAACATTTATTGTTCCATGACAAAAGGACATGCTGAGTCTCCTTGCGGCCATTCCATGGTCAATATACCTTGCAGAGCCTCTCTGAATGTAGGTAACTGTGTACGGGCCTCCTCGCTTTTCCCATGTATGTAGCTAATGCAGGTTACAGAACAGCTAGATGAGATAGTGCCGATACATACGTAAGTGGTTTGTAGTTTGTAGGCTGCAACGGGGATGAGTCCTAATGTCCAGTTCGGATGATGGCTGTGAAGCAAGCAAGCAAGTCTCTATGTACATACATCTACATGGTTTCCGTCCATTGCATGATGATCCGTCCGAAGGAAGGATGATGGGATCTCTTGACTTGACTCGAGTAGAGTTCGCGTGCAGAAGGTATATCACAGGGAAGTCATAGGATCAAAAAATAATATGTAGTTGATAGTAGTTTGATTTGTCGCCTACAGGAAAGAATTAGAGAAAAATAAATACTGTACGGTTTTCAAGCATGCCGACGACTCACTCACTCCTCTAGGATTCTCTGAGACTCTGTACAGTTTCTCCGAGTAAATTTCAAACTGCTTTTTAATTCTTTTAATTTGTGTCTATGTGTGTGTGTGAGGCTTGGAAGGAAGGGACTTATGAGTGTGTGTAATAAATATCACATATGATAATAGATGTAATAATTGTAGGCTGGGGGAATCCATGATATTCACTTGACTGATCCCATGATGACCGGGATAACTTTTTTGTTGTTGCTGTTGTGTTGATAAATATGTTTTACTCACGTTTTTACATTTATGTACATTCTTACAGATACCTGGGTATACATATGTACATTGTGTCATAATTTACTTGAAACAGGTGCCTAAGGAAAGAGAGATCAAATCGGATCCTTTTGAATCTGAGTGTGTCTCTCTTTTTCCTCCATCTCATGTCATTGATAAGTGAAAGAAATTTGTGGAATAATGAATGTCTCATCCCATCCCTCCTCCTCCACTACTTACTATTGAGCTCGATCACTTGGATGCTCGTCGAGGCCCTTCACATGTACAACCTCCTCATCTCCGTCTTCGTCCAACCTCAGTCCCGGTTTCTCACCAAGAGATCTATTTGTGCTTGGGGTAAAATCTCATATTTAATTTAAACCTGATTCCTCTAAATATTCAATTTTCAAAACTATCCGTGTGTCTGTGTGTGTATCTATGTGTATTGTAGTGTCGGGGTCGGGATTCGAATATTGGCTTGATGCATCATCCAGTCGGTGTCTGTCTGTCTGTAAAGAGTAAAGTTTCCACTCGGAGACTCCTTGGAGTGCTCTTTGAGTTTACCTTGTGTACATGTATGTATATGTCTGAAGAGACAAGTAGACAAGACAATATTTTCTATTTGCATTTCCCTGGGATGGCATCTCCTCTTTTTCCTTCGTCTTGCTTTGGTTTTGCCATTGTAGTGTAAGCGTAAAGAGCATTATCAGACTTCTTTCCAGATTTCTCAGCCAAAGGTAAAGTGTCTACTTACGTACAGCTGTAATCTTCTTCACAGTATATGTACATCCATCCATACCTACCTAGGTGGGTAGGTAGGTAGGTATATACAGACTGCATTCTGATTCTATAGGGTATATCCGTATTTAAGGCGAAAAGGAGATATAGCGACTAACCTGTCACTGAGCAACGGACTCAAGTCTTGCAGACAGTCTGGGAGCGGAGAACATATGGCACAGAAATATCAGGGCAAGGAGAGATATATTATTTGGTTACATATTTATCTAAACTAGCTAGCTAGTTGTTTCTTGGTTGGAAATTTAAGCTTGTAGCTATGAGCGAGTGGTTTATATTTGTACTGGGAGACACAGAGAGAGAGAGAGAGAATGGAAAAAAAAGTCTCGGGAGACGAACGAGAAATCGTGAATGTGATAGTTCAGGTATAAAGGTGAGCGAGAAGTTGAGAAGAAGCGTGATGTAAGTTAGTGCACAAAAGTCTTATTTCACGGCTCTTTGCGACAGTCTCTCTCTCTCTCTCTCTCTCTCTCTCCACTTCACTCTCAAGTCCACCTGAGCTTTCAAAGAAGAGCTCAGACACTTGAGATTTATAATGTATTAGATAGTGGAGGGAAGCCTACGGTGTGCAGACATTCCTTGTGAATGCGGATGGTGTTGGGTATTCGTCATTCGTATTCGGGTTTTTAGTGTCTATTTGTATAATGGATACCTTTGCATGTAATTATATGCACCATCCTGTGAGTGTGTGCCAATGCAGGGGATGTCTGCTGTCTTGTCCGTGTGTTGATGAGACGTGCGAATTATTCGCACCGTTTCCTAATAATTTACCTCTCTAGTCCAATGGGCATACTGTGTGTGCTCTAAGGAGATTCTAGCAGATAAAATATCCATACAATGGCCAAAACATCTCGGCTTTAAATGAATGGTGTTTAGTGGGGTCATTAGCTGAGTAAATGTTCTATGGAAATTATTATCCAATTCTGTCAGATTTTACACGTAATCCCGTAGAGGTTAGCCGATGAACAATTAAAATGGTCAAAAACGTTCCTCGTCTTCTCCCTATGCTCCGCATGGACCGAGACGCTCCAAACTCTTTGTGTGTACATATACTCCATGGCCATGGATACCCCTGCTAGGCCTGCTCTCTATGCTCTATAATGAGGAGGTAAAAGAATACACTGGTCAGGACAGGACAGGACAGCGCGAGAGACAGAACAAATAACAATGAAAATTTGTCTTGTAATAAATAACAGAGATTGTTGTGAAGGGCGGCCAGAATACAATTTAAAGAGAAACAGGTAGATATAAACTGAATCCCGTTTAATGCACGAGAAAAGAGAGACGCTCGCTCTTCTACTCGATCCTCTCATCCGACTATGTATGTATGTACATGTACATACGACTGAGGCTCCGAAGCTATGTATGTATGTATGCCTACCAACGTAATAAGGATTTTTGATATTAAACCCAGACGCATTGTTGATACATTCATTGAAGTGAACAAACAACTTCATACACAATTGATTCATGCTGAGCTCAAGCGAATTCTCCCTCTATATCATCCACAAGGAGCAGCCTCAACTACAGATTTATTTCCACTCTCTCAGTCATGGCAACCTTTAGCATTTCGTGTCTTAATTTACTTTAGAAATTGGGGAGACAGAGATTTATTTTTACATTAATATAACAGTTTATTGGGAAATGGCAAGAATTCATAGTGATGTCTTCATTTTCCCCTTTTATCTTTTATGCATGTATGTTTCTGTGTAGTACACCAGTACCAGACAGCAACTCCGCATCCTTTCATGGACGTCTCTCTCCTGTTACCATGGTAGTCTGTTCCATTACAAACAAAGGAGTGAGATTAGGTGATGATGGGGATCTTCATATAATTTGCAATCTGGGAACATTACCGTCTGCATTTCATTTAACAAAGACACGTGCATTCAAGGATTTAGTCAAAAAATATTTGTCTGGTTCTCTCGGGTCTCTTGAGACACAACAATTGAAAAAATATTGATTTGAATATTTTCGTTGAGTGGTATTGCGTGCAGATGCATAGAGCTGAAGCTAGTATGAAAAATCGTGATGAAATTATTGATGAATTGAATTGTTCAGAATTTGTAAATTATCGTTGATTTTTTCGATAAGCGGTCGTTCTTTATTTCGGAGGTCTATGGATTTTAGCTGGGGAGGGCGATTTGAGAGGCATGCGAGGATCACCATCATCGTCATCCAGTCAGAATCAGAGTCAACCAGCCTACACTTTGAGATCTCTCGAAAGATTTTCCATTTTTTTTTAATTTAATGCCATCAGCAGAGCCATGCCATCCCATGAAAATTCAAAGGTCAAATAATGTAAATGTTGATGATGCGAATGACGATTTGTACAGTGTGTCTAAGGTGGCTGGTAATGATAGCGTGTGGATGTATGTATGTAGCCTACGTGTGTGAGTGTGTGTGTGTGTTTGTGATGATGTGTCCGCTGGGTGACCTGTGAGCTCGTATTTTATCATTTTGGCTGGCCATGGATGCGGTTGAGTGGACATGATTCTAATTGTCTCAGGTATTCCACTGGTGGTCGTGACAATCTGTGTCTGTTTGGATCCGGAAGTGTACAGCGCTGGGAGAGGGGATTGGTGTATAATGGCAGCTCATTTGAATCCAATCATGTACTACATTTCATATCTTGGACCCGCTGCTCTCATGCTCCTCATCAACTCCTTTGTCTTCATTCGAATCCTTCGTGTGCTCTGTCAGCAAGGTGCTAATGTGAGGAAACAATCTAAGATCGTCACACCCGACGTCAAGATGGCTCATGGCACGAGTAAGCTGGACTGGAAGTCCATCAAGTCGACCGCCTTCCTCAAGATCACTCCTACACAAGTCAAAGGCTCTCTCACCGTTATGGTCTTACTCGGAGTAGGATGGACTTTAGGCTTCCTGGCCATTGGACCCTTCCAGCTCGTCTTTCGCTACCTCTTCACTCTATGTAATGCAGGTCAAGGGGTATTCATTTTTCTGTTCCGAGTTCTCCTTCACCCACAGGTACGTCAAGAGCCACATGAATTACTGTTTCAACTTTAGTCATTTTTTTTATTGCCATATTTAAATAGTTGCCATGTCTACTATGAACATTACATGGGTATGTTGGTGCATCTTAAATACTACATTACGTCTGCACTTCTGTCTCCCGTTCCCTGAATAGAAGCACTCAAGTGTGCGTGGACGTTTGAGTCTGAGTCTGTGAGCCCATATATTTTCAGTTGTGACGTCTTACGTCCGCCCGTTCGGTCTAATAAATTCATCGAGATTGTTGTTTTGCGCTTGACCATGAAACCCTAGACGATGTCATTAAAAAGTCCTCTGCTTGACAAAAATTAGATGACCAAATATGGTGTGAATTAAAGTCACATTGGGTAATCTATGAGTGCTTTAGAGCTCAGAGTCAAACAGTCAGTGGAGACCAGGTGATAAAGGTGTCACAATTGGAAAATTAGAGGGCAAAAAGGCGCATCCCTTTTGTTTTCCTAAAGCAGTAAAATACATCTTGAAACCACAAGCACAAGCATTTGAATTGTGCCGTATTATTTTTATACTCCTTCAACCACAACACCACAAGACAGTCCCAAGTTCTTCCTGTCATAATGAAAGGAGGTTTAAAAGAGCTTATGAAGTAGGTAATAATTAATTGCTCTCAAGAGACTTGTAACTGTCTCTGCATTATTCTGAACATACAGGCATGCCGAACCTGGAGAAAGGCGGTCATGAAGGGCTTCTCCTTTGACTCTGACTTTGCCAGCATTGGTTCCTCATCTCGGAAGAGTCATAGCGGTCCATCATGCTCCTCCACTCCCACGTCCTTCGTGTCCCCGTCAAGCTCAGTGACCAACACATTAACTCGCTCTGACCCCGTGTCATCCAAACTAGCCAAGACACTCGCAACTTTCCTCCACGCATCCCAAGCCTCATCTCAAGAGTCTGAAGGAAAGTCAGTAACGCTTGACTAAGCAGTGTATATACAAATACCTATGTAGGTACATACATATGTACATACCTATATACATACCTATATGTTCACAATGTACCCCACTATATAGCATGCAGTCTGGTCTCTGTCTATAGGGAAAAGGTGAAAAGACAAAAATTAAAATATTTTGAGATATCAACGAGGAAAAAGGGATCGCATTGGACGTGATCCCAATTATTATTTCTGTTAGTCGTGTGAAGCCAAATAAAAGTATGAGTGGTATTTATCTACACAAGTACATAGCACACTCTGTCTGTCTGTCTGCTTATAGGTATACATACTTGTAACATGGTAATGTACATTGGTATTTGCAATTTGAAGTTTGAACATTAGGCCAGGTATGTCTATGTAGTCTATAGACTCTTAGTGATGCGATGTATCGTCTTGGCTTCCCATATTTAAATATTTTATGACAATGTAACAATTTGGCATGATGTAATGTGAGTATATTTCCTTTTTCTGATGTGTACATGTCAAGTAATCCCATTTCCTTCCACCCTGCTCACATTGTATCATACAATTTGAATAAGAATACACATTTCACTTGTCACTTGTTTATTGCCTCACACACCGTGGTATGTTGAAATGTCTGACACCGTTGTCATTAATATTCATGACCTTTTTCCCACTTATGTAACCCCCTCATGTAGGATGGCGTCTAATAGTGAAGGCGAGTGCTAATACTGACTTGACTTGATCGTATTATTGTCTCTGTATGTATCTGTACTGTATGTAGAGGGCAGACTCGAAAAAAAAATAAAATTCAAAATACTACCATCTATATTATTATATATGTATGTATAGGCTATACACTATATGTATATACTGGAATCCTACTTAATGAAACATGCGTCATCCATCCAGCCATCCTCCGCAAGTTCAATGTCTCTCATCCTCTTTTCCCTGTATTAAGTGATAAGTACGGTACATAATGTGTAATATATTCTTGTAATTATATATATTTGTGCATTATCATAAAAGTAAAAAAAAAAAAAATTCTAAACTTAATGTGAAACTACAGGTACAGAGATACTGATAGCTCTATAGCTTTTACTTTTTATCGGTATCCATATCCACAGAAACTGTACTTGTCTGAGCACTGAGCATTGCACTGTACTGCACTCCAATGTTATGTAGCTATATGTTCTCTTTCTCTATAATATTGTTCAAAAATTTATTCCCTTCCAAGAATCTACATAAATATACAACTTACAAGTTCACATGGTGCAGAAAATATACCCATGAACTAATCTATGTGTACAAGTTGGTGTAGTTTTGTAGTTTTTAGCCATTAGAATTAGATTTGTGGAGGGGCAGCTAGCTACTTTCAAATACGGTCTCCATCTCATTAGGCGAGTGTGTAGCCGTCATCTCCAGGGGGTGGTTGTCGAGACCATTTGCCCTTTCCCATTTGCACAGTAAATGTTAGTATTTGAGTGTTTAAACTCTTGCTGGGCAGGCTGTACCATGAACAACTATGCATAAAAATCCATAATAATGATTGAAAATAGATGACTTTCAACCCGGAGGACGAGAGAGTGTAGCAGGGAGATTCATCCGTGTGAGAGAGCAGCTAGAGCATCCCAGAGAGCACAGATCACTAGTCAGTGCATTATGTAATCAATAGTGACAGAGATTCCAGTTGTTCTTTCCCTGTTGAAATGTTTTCTTTGTAAGACATGAATTGTAAACAACAAAGTGCAGTGCAGTGTGTGTACAAATGTACCTATGCAAATGGCTGAAGTTAAAAAAAAATCATAGTAATAATAGCAATCCCCTTTTCCACCTCTCATCATCATGTCATGTTAAAAATACAAAAAAAATTTGCTTTTTATTCATTGGTTAAAACCATTCATACACAAAATACAAAGAACAGTATGTGTAAATTATAAATTAATATTAATAGTAATGATGAATACACATTACAATTACCTACATATGTTCCAAATAAATAAATGATCATCTATGCACATTAGTAGTATATAGTACTGGATAGCGATAACATAATAATTAACAGTTGTATATATATGTATATATATATCTATGTAAATTAACTTTAACAAACAAATAAATATGTACCTATATTACGATGTATTCATTCATGTAATGTAATGTATAATGTATGTATATTCGTGTACAAAGTCAGACCATTGTGAAACAATTATTCTATGATAAGTATATGTAGGTATATATATATATATGTCTTTATGTATCAATAATAACAAGTATAGTCTATGTATGTAGGTATGTATCCTATAAAGTCGTCTAATCGTAAATAACAAATACAATCCGTACGTCCAGTTTTCCCCCCCAGTTGTGAATTATTTAAATACTTGACTTCTTTCTCTCTCTCTCTCTCTCTCTCTCTACCCATCTTTTGGTAAGGCTAGTGCCGACGCTGGTTTGGTTCGTTGTTATGGTTGTAATATATAACGTCGCGGGGAATTAAATTACTAGTTAACTTTTCTCACTCACTCACTCTACATGATAATTATTGAGGTACATACACACACACAGGCAGACACAAGCCCCATCAACATCACCCATCAGCACAAATAAATAGTGGTTGTTCGGTTCTTGTTGGGAGTTGGAATGATGGTCATGCAAATTATCTGAACGCTCATCGTCAGTCGTTAAAAAAAACAGAAACAACAAAATTCAAGCAAATATGACAGAATCAGGAATACTTGAGATGCCTCTGGAAATAAATATGTATTATGTACCTACCTATAGATTATAGATACATACCTAATGTGGGCATATATGCGTAGGGACGAACTGTATGGATATTAGTTTTCTTGTTCATGAAAGAAAGAGTACCTACCTATACCTGTATAGTATTATTACTTCATTACTATTACAAAATACCTGATGACATGACACTATGACTATACTGGTAGGGGAAGGAGAAAAAAAATTAATTCATAAATATTTTCTTCTACAGGCACACAAGCTGGGTTTCCCTTTGACTTGGTCACGGGTGGAGTACAGAGACAGAGAGAGAGAGAGAGACGAAGGGAGAAAAAATGCATGCATAATATCCCTTCGGAGAAGCCATTATGGAAATCAAAAGGTCAGACGCGAAAAACTTTTTTGAATGAGTCAAGTTTTAGAGTCAAACACCGCCTTTGATTTCCTTCCTCTTCTCATCCTCTGTTTCTCTCTCTCACTCCGCCGTCTGCCTCACAATCATTATGATAAGAAAAATAATAATAATAACAACGCGCCAACAATTTACTTCAGACAGACAAATAAGATGTGAAGTAAAAAGAGGAATGTAGGGATGGATACATATATAGATATAGCTACCTAGGTATATTACAAGTACAGAAAAAAAATCACAATTGACGAGGGTAACCCTTGAGCAACTCTCTTATCAACTATCAACTCTTTAAGTCACACACTAATCGGAATCGTATCGTTAAGCATGCACAATTATTATTATTTCCAAGTCATTACAATTGGAGACAAGACGTCCTTTTTTTTCTCTTTCTTCCCCTAGTTATTTCTCATTGTCAGTAGTTATTGTGGGTTCATAAAACACACGGAGTGAACTGAAATCAATGGCCTATGCAAAGAGTGTATACTAAAGAGTATGTATATTTTGTATTATTTTTATTTATTTTTTTTATTATAAATTAAGTCCCTTGTGGGCTGGCGCCCATGGGACTGTTCTTTATTACGGATTTACTTGAAGGATACATGTTTGATTCCGAGTTTTATACAACAATTTAGTTAAAAATAATGTACGCATATGTAAAGCTTTTTTGTAGTACATACATGTCATATGTATATTTTGTATGTTACACAATACCTAACTAATTGTGAGTAATTTCAGTTCAGGGGTAGCTCGGTCTCTCCGTGTCTTTCTCTCTCTCTCTCTCTCTCTCTCTCTCTCTGAGGACCTGAGGACGTGTACGAAGTTCCAGGTATATGATTTTTCCTAGTTTTATAAACACACACACGTGTGCTCCGTGTGCCTCCTTGATTGTGCCTGTCTGTCTCATGTCTGTATATACCTATATATAATTGTACGGTACGAAGTAGTAGTAATGGTAAATGTTTTGTTTGGAGATGTGGGTAAAAAGTATGAAGTAATTGATGTGTGTGTGTGTGTATACCTTGAAGGATGCCTCTCTCATCTCCCACTATTTTTGCTAGGAGTCTCTCGAAAAATCCCTTGTCTGCTCTTGACGTCTACGGACGGACGGACGGATAGAGACTCAAGTCAAAGAGGAAATGAAACGTCGAGAATTTTTGCAAGTGATGGTTAACGCCGAGATAATTTGTATACCCACTTTGCATTGAAAATCACATTGGCAAGGAGCAATTGAGCTCTCCTTTAAGCTCTCTATCGTCTCCTCATAGACAGTACCTAATTCTATCTGCCTACCTTTCTGTCTGTGTGTAGGCTATTACAAAGTCAGTCTGCTTTTTTCTTTGCCATAATGAATTAGTATTGTTAGCATTTATCAGCTGCATACACAGACAATCTATCTATCTATCTATTTAGTACATGGACTTATCGCCTTAGTTAGTTACTGCAACACAGAAAGAGAGAGAGAGAGAGAGTGAGTGAGTGTGTGTGTGTGTGTCTGTACGTGCGTCTACTCTGTACTGTGTCTTGGTTGTGTGTGTGTACTTAACAGGAATCTATGAACCGTCAGTCGTCGTCACCTTAATAACTGCAGTAATCATATAATTTATATATATAATGGATTTTTTCTCGAGTAATTACATACTAACTCTTAAACATACATTTAAATATATAGATATATATAAATATATTGCACTTTAGAGCAATGACACAGGGTTACCGTGCAATTCATTTCATTATTATTCAATTTCACTGGAGAGACTGTTATGCGAGCGAGTAGTAGCAAGAGCAAACTATTCATCTCACTCCTAAGCAATGCTATGCAATGCTATGAGGGCCAGAGAAGATGTTGGCGAGAGACAGAGAGAGAGAGAGAAAGAGAGGAGGATTACAACAATTGAATCAAATGAAGTACACTGTGCACTGCACTGTAGGCTATACACGTAGGTAGGTGGGTAGGGTATACAGGTACATGAGTGTCAGTGAGTTTAAAGACGAGCCTGGGTTTTATTTCAATTTCAAGTAGGAAAGTTTTTTTTTTCTATAATTTTTGTGAGAAACCGGTTCCTCAACACACTGTTACTGCTGGTCTCCAGACCATGACCTTCTTTAGTGTTTGTCTTTTTGGGTACGACGAAACTATTCCTTTAAAGTCATCCATTGTCTTTCATTAAGACTTGGGAATAAAACTTGGACGTCATTGTAAATATATGCAAACTGTTTCACTGCACATTTAGAATACTTTTTTTTGCCCCTTTGCAGATAGATAGGTACATACTATTTGTTTTATTTGTGCAAGTTTTTCTGTGTGTGTGTGTGTGTGTGTGCTCCTTCTGTTGTTTGCTCACACATTTAATTATTGGACTCGTACAGTTACTTACACATTTCAACGAAACGCATACACATTCCTCTCAATTTTTATTCTCTATACAAATATTCCCCTTCCATACCAACCAGCTGGCTATATAAATTAAATAAATATATGTATATGTATGTATATATGGTAGTACATCTCTGCTTTGCACAAGAAGTACTGCGTATCCCTTACACGATCATACTAATAAACAATAGCAGCACGCAGTGTGGTGCAGTATATATAGTAGTATACATACATATCTATAAATACTATATTTTAATATATATATATATATTTTTATTATGACAATGAAATAGTATCTAGTCCAGATCTAAAAAAAAATCAAAAGTAGAAGGCGAGAGAGAGAGAGAGAGAAAGAGAGCCCAGTAGGTTTTCATTAACTAACCCTGTTACCTATACCTATATGGCATGACTTTTACGCATATTTTCCTGCCAATCAAAATAATCAATAAATCCCACTAGGACCAGGTACAATTAGGAACTTTCTCCATTAGGCAGGTCTTACTCCTATGTATGTCTATATCCGCTCACACTTTCGAACCTTTGGCTGGCCACAGACATGTTTTTTTTTCTCCCTCAAATAAAACTCTGCGGGTTACATAATAATACAAATCACAAATGTGGATCACATAAACTTGTAAAAATCTATTTTTTTTTATACTGGTAGGTGGGTCCCTAGGTGCGTAGATCAATGTACTTTTGTTCTATATTATAGCAGCAATTAACCGGATTAGATCTAAACGCTCCCGAATGAAGGGAACTAAACCAGCGCAAAATCAGGAACTTTTTGATTGCATGTGTGTGTAAAAAAAAATAATGATTGATGTGATTGCCTTTACTTTCATTTCATTTCGTACACGCATCTTGTGAAAAGTGTACACCTAGGCTTTGATGGCGTAAATACTGGAATATTGGAGGCGACCGTTGTTGGTTTCACGGTTTATGGATTCAATGAGCAGGTATTTTTTGTGCTATTATGGAAATCCATGGGAATTTGACGAATTGAAAAGAAAGGTAAAGGGAAAAGTCAACTGGCGAGGAGGAGGAGGACACGACGGAGGCAGGACACCAGCAAGGCTGCTACTTGGAAAAAGTCAAAAATTGTTTTGTGTCTCTGCCCTGATTACAGTGCCGTTGTGAGCCCACTCCTCAAGAATAAAAAGGATCTTGTACACTTGCATGCTCATAATTATCCTGTAATGGATTAAAGATGGGAAAATAATGCAAGTTTGGGATGGAATCACAATGAGAGTACATAGATCAGTCTAGCCAGCCTCCGAAGTGCTGTCTGCGTAGTAATTTGGACGGAGTGAGTATGTAAGTTGCGTTCTATGTATGCCTGCCTCTAACTCTCCGACGCTGGGCTGTTGTTGTGTGTGCGGAGAGAGCGAGAGTTATTATAGGAAACTAATTTAAGTTGCATACACATGTATTTTGCGAATCTACAAAAGATGAATAAATAAAGTAGTCAGTATACCGACCCCGGAAGTAGGGGTGCACGCCTCCACGGGTACGACTGACGGATTCTGATCATGGGTCCGTCCGTCTGTTCGTCTGTCTGCCTCGGCGGAGCTCGTCCTTGTTGTTGGAGGAGAGTTGACGTCGTGGAGCTCTGCGTTGTATCCAGCAGTCGGTACAGACGTCCATAATAGACAAATAGAGAGGCTGTCGTGCATGCACTGGGCTCATCACAGCCTCCTGAGTCCATAGTGTTGTGGAGACGGCTCATGTGTATGGCAACGGAGGGAAGACATGATGGAGCTCATGTTAGGGTTTATTGTTGATATGTTTGATGATCTTTTTTTGGCTTTTTGTAATCACGGAACCACGCATCTTGCCCATCTTCTTGCCCAGAGTGACAAGAAGTACAAGTCAGAAGTTGTCCGTAATTGGAAACAGATGAGAATATAATAATGTTTAAATCTTGGCTTTTTGGGTTGACCACGAGGACGGAGAAGTGACAAAGCTGTGGTCGGCAGAGAGTCTGCAGGTTCTGCACTAGTCTGCAGGTGCGTAATTGTCCACAAGGAGAGGTCACATGGTAGACTTGAAAGAAGACCAGAAAATAAAATCCGTACACCACCACCAATACCTTCACCACGGCCGCTTGGCATTTGGAGCCAAGACGGAGATAAAAAATAATAAAAAAAAAAATTGTGTAGGGTTTCACAAGCTACATGAGTGGTAGGTTGTGTGCATGCATGTAATGTGAACAGACGACGTTGCCTAGAAACTATAACTAAAGCACTAGAGGTAATTCAATTCTGTGTGGAAAACAGTTGAGAAACGATGGACCATAGAAAATTGAAATGGTTAGTAACTTGTCTCTAGATGGTTGTGTTTTTTTTCTGCTTGATAAAATTAAAGTCGAGGATCTCAGGAGAGTCTTGGCAGAGTGGGCATGTCGCTACTGACCTGCCGCAGGAATTTTCGTGAGAATTGTTGGTGGTGTTGATTTGCGGTGTGTGTGGGTGGGTAGAAATACTGGGATGGACTAACAATATGAGCCTCGTCGAGCTTGGAGGAAGAGCGCTTCCGTCTCCATAAGTAGAGCCAGGCAACAATCATGACCATTTGGATGACGAGGAGAACGAAACCACAGAGGAAAATGCCCATCATGCTAAGACAAGAGCCAGAGCTGGCTGCTGTCACGCCTCCAACATCCCAGACATTCTCTTCACGACTCGTCCCTTCCTCCGCTCCTGTTTCTTCCTCAAACTTGAATCTGTCAGCAATGCGAATTCTATTGACAACCAAAAGATTTTCAGGTCCTTCCGAGTTGTGAGATTTCTCGGGCTCATCACTGGGCCAGCTGCGTCGACGTCTTCTGCCGAAAGATTTCGCTTCCAGTACACCGCCGGTGGAGGGATCCGCAGGAAGTGAGCAGTCGACCGGTTGGCAGGAAGGAAGGCAGGGAGTCAATAGTGCTTGGAATTGAACTACCGGTGACGTCGGGAATTTAAACGCTTCAAATGGAGCTGAAAGAGCTTTACCACTTCCACCCAATTGAGTCACAGAGCCCATGATCGATGGATCCGTTGGACATCCTCGGGAATCAATTAGAATAATTTCAGCTCCATCTGATCCATCCATGGCAATCAATTCTCTCACAAAGATCTCGTACGGACTGTTCTGATCCACAATCTCGAACCGGAGAGACAACGGGTCTCCAACCTAAAGCACATTGGCAACAAACACAAAATAGATACATGAGAAACATGATATTAAATGTAATCGTCCTCCACAATGCTCCTCATTGCTTCCCCATCCTCCTCAATGTTCATGCTAAAGAGCCCAGCAAGCACTGCCAGCTGGAAGGCGTCCAATGAAAAAGAATACGGAGAGCTCCGTATGAGAAGCACAGAGACAGACAGAGACAGAGAGACAGAGGCAGATCTGCAGAGGCAGGCAGGCAGAGCGACGGAGACAGGCAGCCCGTCTTCCCCATCGCGATAGCAGAGAAAATAAAATGAGCCACGGAACTTTTTACAGATTACAACTGCTCCTACACTACGAGACTCTGTCTTACTACAAACAGAGCGAGCCAATCAGTTGTTTTTATTAAGTGTGCGGTAAAAGCTACTTGAGCAAACATCCACCAACTTTGCCGGAAAAGCCCTTTCACACCAAATGTTACGCAGCTGAGAACACCAACTGACCTTGAAGGGCATAAATTACAATGAGTGGAATGCATAAAAGCAAGAACCAATTTGAAGGGTACAAATGGAAACATTTTATCAGTTAATTTAACTATGGATGAAGACATGAGGAGTAAATGAGACGCTCACAGTATTCGTCATCGTCAGTCTTTAAATTATTCATTCTCTCCGTCTCTACCTACGGATCTCCATGTAGCCATGCATCAACACGCCCTAACTCTTCCTGCCCAGAAGCAGAGCCTCATAGCAATGTTTATCAATTCAATTTTCCTTTTCTAAAAACGTATTATTTGCACTACAACTCTTAAAGGTGCATTAAATCAGGACACTGAACTGGGAATAACAACATCTTACGAGCTGCCAACAGAGTCACGGAGCTACTGGGAAATTTTTAAAATGAGCTTGATTTTCTAAACTGACGTGTGACTAAATCCGTTCCTATCAATTCTCTATCCTTTATGAGCCAATAAAATCACGTGATTTCCCCTCATACCGTTACTAATGACGATCATCGGCCAGATTGAATTTCATTTAATCTAATCGACTTTTGAAATTAGCCTCAGTGTCTCCTGGCATGCCTATGTATATGTACGGAGCCTTGGAAATTAAGTCAATATACAGTTGGTTGGAACCCAGGAGTCATTACTATCAGGGAACTACATCTACGGCAGTTGGGTTAGGAAGGTAGCACACAGGTCTCATGGCTCCGCACTACTTTGCATGGGGAAAATATATACGTCAACGTGGGAAACACTGCGTTAAAAATAGACTGACACTTGCTTTTATTGAATTTTTTTTTCTTCTCTCTTCATTCACAATTTTCTAACGGGCTCATTTGTTTCAAACTTATTTTGACACTATATATTAACTTGCATCATAATTTCCAGGGGAAGGTTTTATACTCACTCAGCTCAAAAAAGTTTGTTGGCCAAAGTTGTGTGCGTCTCTCACTCTCTCTCTCTCTCACTGTCCTCTTGCGTTGGTCTTTTTGTGCAAGACCGGAGAAGTAGACTGAATATTATATTACATTTATCTTATGGGTAAACGCTTCATATGAGCTGGAAATGAAGCACTAATGACTGTTCCAAATTCACGGCAAAGTTTTCCTTTTTGCCCTGCCGTTCGTTCCCGTCGCCATCGTCATCATCATCATTATTGTGCTGCGGTGGGTGTGTGTCTGCTCGACTAAAGTTTCTCAGGGCAACTCCATATTCTACCACTGACTGCAACAATACTCCTATACTTTCTGGTCTAAAATCTTAGTTTCTAGTTAGCATGATTACTTTTATCGAATAGAATTTTTCTTGGCGAATCATTATTATTGTCTACGACTCGACGACGCGACTGACTCAAGTACCTCAAGTATTTAGGTGCCAAGAAAGAAAAAAAGAATCTGGTGAAATATATAAAATATAAAACACCTGGAAGTCGTAGAACTAGAACTAGCCTCAGAGTAATCCGTTTTGTTGAACTCTCTACTGTTCTCCTCTGTGCTACTAGAGATCCTCTGAGTATGATATAAGGTGCTATGGGGAGGATGGATGATCAGAAGGAGTGGGAAAAAAATGAACGTAGCTCGTTATGACAAAGATAATTTAAATGCAAATGGAATATGTATACAGACGTATGGGAGAGAAGCCCATGACTAAAGTACAGACTTAGAACTCCCCTCCAATGGACGTACATACGGAGGTAAACTGTAAAGTTCTTGGAATAACAAGTTTTAGCATATCGTAAAACATTGCGGAAATAAGTGTAAACGCATACAAGTAACTACGTCGACTATTTGAGACTGTACTACACGCTTTTCTCTAGATATACACAGGATAAAATGTAAATTGGAAGGAGCAGACAAAGTGCATTCCACAAGAGTGTAGTAGTACATGGTAGCAGCGGTTCGTGGAGCAAGAAAATCCATTCGGACATGCATGTATATATGTATAGACGTATAGACACAGAGCCCCGTACTACTCACTCACAACTCGATGGTATTTTTAAATGTAAGTCTTGTTAAGAATACCAGAACCTTGATTGAATGTAAGATTGGAAAAGCAGTTTGAAAGAAGTATGTTACTTGGCTTAATCTACAACGACTACTTGAGCAATTAAGTTGAACAAAGCGTAGGGGAATTGTGGAAATGGTGGCGGCGGCGGCTTACCTGAGCTGTGGCAATGTCTCCGCCGACTCGGTCAGTGATTCTCATGGTAACATTAGGAGCTGGAACGACGGCTGACTCACTGGCCATGGACTGGATCTTTCCATTGACTTGTAATTCGATTCCATGGGCCACACTTCTGTTCTCGAGATGGAAGGAGCACCGGAGGGCGAAGCCTATATCAGAGCTGGTCATGATCTGATCATGATGCTGAAGAACCAGATCGGCAGCAAATCGTCCAGGCTCCTCCTGCCTCACTCCACAGGCAGGGTCCGCATAGTCCATCGTCATCTCGAAGGTAAGGCTGTTGACGACGTCGACGACGCAGTTATTTGGTCTGGGTCTCGAGTACACCTTCCCGTTGAAGATCTTGTTTGTGGTCAGTGTGGCTTTCAAATGGTTGGCCAGGCAGTCTAATGACACATTGTAACAAGCCCCACGCTCCCATGAAGAGCTCGCATTCATCATCAAGTAAGGCTCCTCCACTTGGGTCACCGTCGCCGTGGCATGATGACTCAGTCGACAGACTCCCTCGAAATCGAAAGTGTGACATCTGAAGGGAGCATTGAGGCAGAGCTGTCGGCATTCCTCCATCGTTGCAACGCCTTCATGAAGAGCATCGACCGTCTTGAGGAGTCGATTATCAATTTTCTTGAATTCACACATTTTACTCGGCTCTGGAACACACTGACTCTCCATGTAGTCGAGATTCGGCTCAGGCACAAAGCGTGACGGTTGATTTAAACTATAACGGTCCAAGTCGCTCATGGTACACTCTCCAGTCGCTGACTCCCACCAAGCCGACCTAACAGGACGAGGGAGAAAGAGAAAAGATACAACCATCTTATATTGTGACAGGCAATTACTTTGTTTATCCAAATGCCTTCCATATCCTCATACCATGTCTCCGTCGACCCTATTTATGAGTCTACTGTGGATGCTTCTACCCTGCCTGCACATGGGCAACCGACGCTTCCCTTGGAATGCCTGTAAAATCCGGCCATTTGGGAGCAATTGTCTGCCCTACTAATACGATTTGAATTTGTGAGAGATGAGAAGAGTTTAATTTAATGAGCCTGGAACATATATCAGCGGTTAAGCGCAAGTTGAAGTGTAAAAGAAAATTCTCAGTTCTGGTTCCCTTATTTCCTAATAAAATGATATAGGTGTGAGAATGATCACGAAGCGTTTGAATTGCATTCTTATCTATGCCTCAGCCCGTCGAGAGGGACGAGAGAGAATCGCACAGATACACAGAACAGAGACAGAGCAAAAAAATCAAGTGGTTGCTCTACAGACTGGCGAAGACGCTGCTTAAGTATCCTATTGTAGCTGTAGAGGGACAGAGACACACACACACACAGGGATGGTTGAGAATGTACAAGCCGACGTATGTTGTACAGTGTGTAGTAACAAGTTCCTGTGACGTATGTGTTCTGTTACGTTAGGCTGATCTTGCACAAAGATCCAGTTGGAGTGTAAGGAGGCAGCGAGTGATTCGGAGCTAAAGCCGCATCAAACAAGCAATTAATCTTGTGGACATATATATAGTGATCCTTCTCTTCAATCGATTTGCCTGCATTCTCATGTCCAATTATTCCATGTGAATTTCATTTTAACAATCAAAAAAGGTTTTTTTTTTCGCGTGTCCATCGCAACTATGCGTAGATATTTCCTCTGAGTGTGCCGTTATGAAGTGATGAGGCCGCACCCCAGCTGCCCCTCGGCATTGTTGGTAAACTATCCCGTTTGGCCTTCTGGCCTTGCCTCTTCTTCAGAAACCATGGATAGAAGCCATTGACCACAATAACCTACTAAAGGTGTGGGTTACATTCAAATCTTCTCACGGTACCGTCTGCATTAGTTTTTTTCCCCCTATTTCCTTCCACCATTACGTAACACGAGACTAATTCTACTTCGTAATTCCTTCTTATTTTCAAATTATGATCCGACATAACCTACTACGACGTCCCTACTAACTCCACACTACACGTCCTCTTTTCCTTCCATTTCCTACACACTCACACACATACGACCAGAGTAATCGGCCCAAAATGGAATTTTTCTTCCCTATTGAGCCTCTCTCATCCACTTTATCTCCTTCTAAATTTGTATACAACAACAACAACAAGTGACAATTAAAGTTCTGCATATCGCCTGTCACTTATCTAACGATCCTTAATCGCATCAAGCATTATTTCCTTATTTAGTTCACGAGGAAACGTGTCGCTAGTTTATGGGATGAACGGAAAAAAAATGCACTCGGTAACAGCTATTTTAGCATTCTCACACATAATATTCTCACCTGCATGGAAATTCTCTCTCTTGGATGCAGGCGTCGAGACAGGCCATTCTTGAAGGCATCTGCACTTGCTTCTTTCCACCATCTCGTAACTTGTAACCACGAACCATCTCAAATGCCCAGGATCGATCACAACTCCTTGCACTGGGAAGACATAATTTCTGGGCGTACATGGTAAAGACTGGGAACTGTGACTTCATGAGTCCATCTGAAATTTACATTAAAAAGATTGAAAACACACATTAATTTCCCTCCAACACACACACGTTTCCCGTCCCACTACCAAAACTAATATATTCACCTTTGTGGACACTCCAAAATGGTGATTATATGCACTCGTTAGCCCATTATGTACACGTAATGGACGGCTCCACGTGGTGGATTGCCCGTTTTAATTTTTTTTTTCACTTCCTTCTACCCTTCCTCCGTCCTCCCATTCATTATGATTCGGTTACATGTACGTAATTCATTCACTTGTAGCAAGTGTCAAATTTCTTCAAAGCGCTTTTTCTGCGTTCACGAAATACAATATGCTTTGTCCAAGCTGTCATACTTCTTTCCCTTCACTCCTCGTGCTCATGAGTGAGTGTGTAGCTGACTCTAATCTGCCGTATGCACGTCATCTTGAGAGATGGGCTTTGAGGCACTTTTTACAGACACACACACACACACACACAGACACGTCCCTATAGACGTGGACGATCGCGTATCACCACTCACTACGTGAATGGATCATTCTACATTAATCATCTGATTAGTCCTCTATGCACTTGAAAGTCAACGTCCAAGTGGAAGAGAAGGAAAAGAAAAGACGACGACGAAGAAGAACAGAGGAACGGGAGGGAAGGCCACGTTTTTCCACTCAAATTTGAACTGAATTCAATGAAAATCTGTGTCATCTTAATATGACATGTCGGGGAAGCTAAACAACTCGACATCATGACATGAAAGAACACACGGGATGGAATTCACACGACTTAATTGTCCCACAGGGGTATTGTTTTCTTGTTCATCAGCCACATTGTACATTCCTATATCCCTCATTTCCTACATTTTGTCCTAATCATCTCAACAAACCACTAGTAATTTCATAGAAATATTCATCACCAAAATAATAAAACCTGTTTTAGAGCCGAGCTCGATGTGTGTGTGCACTTACACTACACTTATCCCAAGTCTTCTTCCCTTTGCCTTTTGCGTGCGAAGCGCTCGCCAATGTACACTCACACTTGCACACGCACATACAATTCATGCATCGCTTCTCTCTCTCTCTCTATCTATCTATCTATCTCCAATGTCTAACGCTTTATAGATTTATTTATCAGTTCACCGGGTTTAACCTTAATCAATCTAGGTAGACACATCCCTTGTAGTGTGAACGTGGCTCGTACCATGCATAGTGCATATTAGTTGTTCCTCTATGTACATGCCTGCCATGTATTCTACTCTACGCCTCACACGCACATTTTCCTCTATGTATTTCTTTTTTAAAAGAATATGCATTGAAGCCCGCAGACTCAGTCATTTTCTCGTAAGGATAATATTCATGTTGTATAATTTTTCCAATGATGGATTATCCTAGCCGTGGCCATTTGTTTCCCTGTAGTATATAGTGTATTAAAATATTTATGAGGTATTTATAATTTACTGTGTGAGTCGTAATGAGCTATGTGTTGTACGGTCAGTGAATCCAATTTGAGAAGGAACGAGGGTACTATGTAAATGTCCTTTATACTTGGTACTTGGCTCTTTGAATTAGACTGCAAAACAGAGTTTATAAATTAGTGGGTACACTATAATGGTACCTACGATTTAATTATTGCTTCCCCCTGGTTGCCAAAGAGTGCGAGGATAGCTCATAAAACAGGATTTTTTTAGGAAACATGATTATGGGCTGAATCGACTCTTTTTGACTGCAGTAGTAGTAGTTGTGATGGTGTGGAACACGTGGAAGATGGGAAATGCAAAGTAAAAGGGTTTCCATTCCATCATCCTCGTCCAAGTATGTAGATTTACTACCATAGTACCAGCATTGATTTAGCTCGCGGCCTAGAAGACTAACTGTCTACATGATCTGGATTGATACAGAGTGAGCTGGGGAAGTTGTAGCAAAGGAATGTATAGTGTCAGACCGTGAGCAATCTCAAGTAGATTTTACAAAGGAAAATCTATTTTGTACCAGGTATTCGCTTACATTTGTCGGTTCGGAGGTAAAAAGTTAAAGGTACCCTAGGCAGAGAGAGAGAGAGAGGCTTGGAAGGCTTGGGAGATGATGTTGTCAGGAACAAACTGGAGATATTTGAGAGCTATTCGAGATTATGGACAGTATACAGCTGGTGCTCTATAGCTATATAGCTACGCACCTATATACATATACCTATAGCCACCTTCCTACCTACATACATACCCAGAGGAACCCATAGGACGGTACTCACTTGACGACACTGCAGGAGAAAAAGTGAGCTTGTGTAACTCTTGAAAATGATGCGATGCTTTATTCATTTGCATATTGTAAGATGATATAATGGGGAGTGTTTGTGAGAGTGCGGTTCGGGGACTTTGGTGTTGCTCGCTCGTGTCAGATAATATATGTAGCTGGTGTATATACAAAGATAGAGATATTTAGATTCGGGCTGTGCCAGTACGAGTGCCAGTACCAGGAGAGGATATTCCGGTGGAAAAATGAAAGGTCGGAGAGGAAGAAGAGGTTTCAGTTTTAAATACATGCTCCCTATACACTACAGTCCGTAGGATGTGTGCCTATGACGTCAGCATCTTCCACAGTTCTACACACTCTGCCCGCCTGGTATACACGAATACCCGGCCGTCTCTCCTCCATTCACGTAAAGGCCTAGATCCCTAGAAGAAGACTCAACTCCACGTCCGCACAACGTACTGTACAACATACAGACACACACACACACACATCTATGACATGCGATGTGAAAAATGTGTTCCATGTAGGATTGTACTGCCAGGAGTAATATATACTCGGCATTATTCTAAATATGCAGTAGGATCCTCGGAAACTTATTCGACAGAGCGAAAAAACAATATTAAAAAATTGGCTACATGAAGTTGAAGTACAGTGAGTCTACTTCTGTCACGCGTAAAATAAGAACTACACCTGATACATGTATGTATAGTAGGGTCCTATGCTATGCATTGGGAGCTAGTCCTCCAGATTTCCTTTCTTCGGATGTGACCTATGCATGTGTGCCGGCATACATTAGGTATATAGGTATGGAGTATACACTATACATATAGCCGCTCGTAGTTCCATAAATAAATATTAATGGCCATAGGAGTTGAAATTCAAAGAACACGGTAGCGTAAGTTTCCATCATTACGATGCGCTTCCCCTAGATTAAAAAAGAATGCTCCTAGTATACGTATATAAGTATGAAAAAGGGAGACTATACAGATACACACACGTAGAGCATTACTTCAAATATTGATCAAGGTAATTAGTTTTATGTAAGTAGTAGTAAACATTTGGGATAAATCTAACATAGCTTATACCTACTTGACCTTTCGTTACCAGGTCGTATGGGGGCTCGAGCTCACTTTGGGAAGAATGTGGAAAAGAGTGTACAAGCTATAAGCCGCACACACTCCACACAATAAAAGGAGGAAGCAAGCAAAAAAAAAGAAAAAAGAAAAAAAAACTCCTAGTTTGAGTTGAATTCAAGTAGGTTTCGAGACTCACTCAGGTGCGTGCGGTGTGACCCCTGGGGATTACACAAAGCTATGTCACTGGCTAGCTTTTCACTTCTTTTGCTTAAAGTTCCGTCTAATCGATAATGCTCTGACAGACACTGAGTTCCCGAGGATACATCAATATTCGTAGGAAGTGGAAATGGTGCGGCGTACAAAGGATGGATGTCATGGGGAAATTCATCATGCAGGGATTTTTCTAATTATAACTAGTAATTAGCACACCAAACTGCATCCAGTCGTGTGGGTTTTCAATACTCTATTTAGGCTTTTTATAACTATTTTTGTACACCCAATTTTAAATAACCGCTAGAAACTATTGGTAAGTACCTATTATATGTAGAAAGGTAGGTACATATATGGATGGGCTACAGCTCTGACGATTAAATCACTTTCCAACTCAACGCCAGTAGTGCCACTGAACAATCTTACAAGTAGACAAATTCTTCAATTTATTTCTCCCTGACATTTCGTATCGATAAGATCATAATTAATTGAAAAGGTATTACAAAAGCCTATCAACTGCTGAGTTCTTTTGATTATAAATCACGCAATCTTCGGGCACAAAAAATGTTGGAAATAGTAACGAACGAACAAGTCTGCCCTATGCATGTAGTAGCTACTACCACACAGCATCCGTGAAGCTTTAATAACGTTTTGTTCAAACGGAATTTTTTCCCTACAGATAGACTGATTGATCATTGATTTCTTCACATGGTTTACAGTAACGCTAGTGCTTGTATCAACTGCTCTATAAGTAGTTTATGTAGCTCTAAAACTCTAAACTTTATTTACTGCTTTTGTTATAAGAAAACACAGGGACGTCAGTGTGACAGAGTTTGAAAATATATCAACCAGCACCGTGCGTGTGCTTCAAAAGAAGCAACATACATTCAACATTATTACACTATCTACATGTTTTAAGCATTCCAATTACCTACATGATTTCTAGGGGGAAACGACGTCTCAACGTAGCTCCAAAAATAAATGCTAAATGAAAATTTTGCATGGGAAGTATATTTTTCGTCTACCATAAATAGAACTGTAGGTATACGTATGTAGACGGTAGGCATATAGGTCTGTAATTGGGATTAGACTTGTAATGTACATTTTAAGGCTTTAAATGTGCTAGAGAATTTTTATGCGATTTGTGCAATAAATCACGCTGTTTAGAGTCAGAATAATTTAGCAAAGTGTATGTAATTACTGTGTGTATAATTCCTGTGTGTGGAAAAGTAGGTGGGAGGCCGTGACTAAAGACAGAAGTCGGACAGTGAGACAGGAATAAAACTATATACACAGCCTACAAGAATGTACAAGCTCCCGTTTCAAGTTCATAATTTATTGTGGAGTTGAAACGTGAATGCGGAGTGTCTCGTTGCATACATGCATGTTCAGGAATGAGTTGTTGTTTGTCTATAGGCAGTATACATACCTAAGTGCAGAGGAAACATGCCGGTTTTAAGATCTAACGTTATTCATTTATAATGGGGCAGGAAAGGAAGAAAAAGAAACTAACTATCCGTCAGGCACTTGGCTCTCATACTTACATAATCGCATGCATACAAAATAAAATAGTTTACACGGATTATTCCTAAATATTCCCGATCTTCCCAAGGAACGAGCTTGGCTTGGACGAGTGAGTGAGTATATGTATCTCTCTCCCTATACTGTGCATAGTTACCCATGGCTCAAGTACGGTGATATAGATAGTCCAAGAAAATTCTATTATTCAAAAGGTCAGAGTACAATTTGCAACCATAAATCTTTCCAGGCCAGCACTCTCTGACTGTCTGCAGAGGGAAGGGAAGGATTTGAATGAAACTGAGCTATATTCCGATCCATGGGAGTTCGGACCCGCACTGTAGTAAAAGAGGCCTGCTTTAGGATACATTTGAGAGTGCAGGGAAGAACAGTAAAGAGTAAAGACAAACAACAACAAAGTCAGGATGAAGCTGTAAACATTTTAACGGGTGAAAATGTGTGTTAGAATGCTTCTTGTCTGTCTACTGATGGAACCTACTTTCGTCGTACTCAAGTACGAAAACTGACTCAACTGACTCTAGCTATTGTCTTAGGATCTGCAAAGTCTAGCATTAGAGACTGAAACAGCTTAGGATCAAGTACGTCATTTGCCATCCAGTAACTTGTCTCAACGACAAAGTCAAGTATGTTGTAAAACTCAAGAGCCTACTATATATTATGTCTACTACATATACTTGATACTCCTGTGACATTTGGAGTATCTACTACTCAGCACTACTCACTACTCACTCCGCTCAGACTTTATCAGCAGGTTAAGTAAGTTTTTTTTTTTGCAAAAAAAAACACACAGAATGTTAATTGTGTCGGCGATGATACATTTACTTTAGGATTTCAATGAAGCTCTGGTGGAGGATCACGACCACAGTATTGTACACACGAAACCAGATCCTAATAGAAGCTATCAAGAAAAAGTGGATGGCTTGAGTTACTCGAGAGGGCTAATGATTGATGATTACATGTCAGGGCAGGAACATCAATATTATGTGTTAATTTCAAAGCCAGTGTCAGTCAGTGCGGCAATGATGAAACACTCAAGAGCCCGCATTTAAAATGTTCTAGGGAAAGAGAAGGATGTTTGGAGCGGAGTTTTTGGTTTGCATAGTAAGAAGATTATTATGCAATACTTTGAGGGGCTAGTCTCTCCTTGGACCCGTGTACAGGTTACAACTTTATTATCTTTCGATGACTGAGCTACAAGGAAGTTTTTGTGATGTGGCGAGATGTGCGTTGTGTGGAGGACGGGGATTCAAATTCCAATCCCCGCAAAGATTCGACGCACGGGGATCAAAGGAGAAATGACAGTTCCGTGTAAGCCACTTGAGTCCTGTCATGGAGGTTTTGGTCTGGAGGATAACAAAGGGGATAGAGTGCATGAGAATGGATTTACATACCTTGTTTGTCACCCGCGTGACTCCTAAAGAGAACGCAAAGTCCTGTCTCGAAGTTCACGGCCTGACAGGATTGATTGGATTTGCAAGCACTGAGGCAGTCTGCCAATTGAAGAGTCCCAGCCCGGGTTTCAAGAATATCTTGAGGTGCACTATACATCCAGCCAGTGACTAGCTCAAAAGTTGAATCCAGCGGAGGGCAATTTGTCACATCATACTGGGCAATCACTAACGGGAGAATCAATGTTAACGCGACCACAGTCACGTGGAAACGCGGAAACCACGACATGCTATTGACTGTTTTTTCGGAGGACGATTTTTGTCCCTTGTCTCAACGTTTAGACGCTGTCTGTCGTGTTCACGAGACAGAGATGTCAAAAAAAAAAAATAAAGAAGGGAAATGTGATGAGGGCGAGTGTTGGGAATGGACGAGTGCTCGACAGCGGAGCGTGTCAGTCAAGTGACATGAGAGGCAGCTTTGGAGAATTGGTAGATAGTCTCGACTGTGCTCAGGTATATGGTCCGGAGATTTGGAGGCAGTCAGCTGATGAGATTTAGTTTGCACACTCACTGTATGGAAAGAAGTAACGAGTTTGTGTTGGAGACGGCTCAGGTCGGGATGTGATGGTGGCAACGATAAAGATTACTTAATGACACCACAGTACGACAGGCATGGAGGTGATCCAAGTTTACACCTGACACAACGAGACTAAATTCTCGACTGAAAGAAGAGATGATGAGCAGATGACAAAGGTTTTGGGAATAATGAGCATTTTACTTTACTTGAGAAGGAGGAAGAGTCCGAGGCGAGGGGGCAAGAAGAAAAAGACGAAGTCGAAGATGCCGTCTTGAGTTCCTGGTTAGGTGCGGGCCTGAGGCTCTTCTATTACACTCTTAGCATAGCTCAACCAAGTGCCGTTAATTCTTTGCAGCCCACACCAAGCCAACAACACAACACAAGAAACACCATTCAGGAATACAATCTAACATTTTATCCTATGAATGTCTGTTCCTCTACTCTCAGCCCCAGTCATCAGCCCCACTGTCCGGGTGGGTCTCGAGAGCCTCTTCCACCACCAGTCCCGCCCCCGGAAGCCTCGCCGCCGCATCTCCCCGCAGCAGACAAGTACTCAAGGTATGCACCCATGCAGTCCCTTTCCGAGGAAGCCACCACGGTTTCAATTCACTCAACAACATCCACATCCATCCACTGATTCACAATTGTCTGCTTCCCCACCAATCTACACACACACACACACAGTTCGACGAAGCAACACACATAGGACTTGACGAGACTGCAGAAGCCAAGAATTCAAGTGACTCCTAACAAGAATGCCATCACCTTACAACCACCTCTTTTGGACATCCAGTTAGTACACCTTTTCATGCTCATGCTAAATCAAGGGAAGGAGAACAGTCAGCAGCAACACCACCAACTTAATCCGAACAAATTTTGTCCCTCTCTCTCTCTCTCAAATAAATTATGGCAACATAAAAACTGAGCCAATGCATACATACGTACACAAGTGCACATTCTTACATCATGCCATCATGGATTTACAATTATTTCCTCACTCATCCGTCGTTTGTCCTCTCTACGTATGTACAGTTCCCTCCCTGGAAGTACCTCCTGTGCCCAGAGAGAAACCTCTTGAAATGATCAACATGTCATTACTACTACTACTACCAACTTGACAATGACATTTCCGTTTGAGCTGCATTTAAAATTATTTATACACTTTCCACCTTTCCACTCCACACATACAAACAAGTTGATCCCTATACAGCTGGGCCAGCTCATGAATGAATGATTGAGTGACTGACTCCATACCTACTTAACGGTATCCGGAAGAGAAGGATCCCAAAAATTGGTGCAGAAATAACCTGTTGTAATTGCAGTCTATATCTGATTTAAATACTAGACGGAGCGACAAACAGGAAAAGAGAGAGATGAAGATGTGCAATATGTCGACGTTGAGAGAGGCTCAGCTAATGTGTTATCATGGAAGCGAGACGACACTCTTGAAGAAGCTCTTGTATACAGTAATGTCTTTATTGTTAGTGCAGCATGGTTTGGTTCGCAGAGCTGGGGCTGTAGTTTGCAGGTACGACGGAGTCAATTGCTTCGTCATGAATAAATCCTTTGGCAATTTTGCTTATCTTCCATCTACACATAAAAGAAGGGTGCTCCCTCCCGCACATTCTATCAACATCATCATCTACACAGGGAATAAACAAATGTATCATTTCACCCTCACTCTTACTTTGAAGACGGGGAAATTCAATGGAAGGACACTCAAAAATCCTCAAACATTCAAAACAGTTTCTTCTGGAGGGCTCTTACATAAAAAGTAAAAAGTTGGGCATTTTCTTAAAATGATTCCTCATCCCCTTGCATAATTCCGGTATAAAATAAAGAGAGAGCTTCCATCGCCGCCGGACTCTGCCCTGTCAGAGAGAGAGAGAGACTCATGTCAGACACGTAAACATAAAGTTTACTCGGAATTTGGGTTTTATGTGGATCGTAATCTACTTTATCTGATTGAGCATGCAAAGGTATTTTATATTAGAGCACTACTACTTACTGGGCTGGCTACTTAAAGAGTCTCTCCTGTGAGTGAGATGGAGAAGGGGGGAAGGGTAAGTAGAGAGTGTAATCTACAGCTGAGAGGAAGAAACTGACCTTTCCAACACGAAATAAAAGTGAATGAATGCATGAAACCTGGAGGGACTCCTTAAATTAGCATCTGAGCAGTAAAGTGAGGGTATAGAGATACTGCAGGTGGCTGGTTGAGTGGATAGCGGAGAGTGGAGTGTCATTACGTTTGTAGGGCTGTATCATCATCAGATGTTGTCTGGACAGGTGGAAGAATGGAGCAGACAAGTGACGTGTGGAGGTATTTATGAGATAAAGGCGAAGGTTCCAAGGGGTTGTTGGGTTTCTGACTACACTTTTCATTTCTACACAGGTCGTTGGCACGAAGGGGTAGAAGAAACTCAAGGTTGTAGAAAGTACCGCTCATCCACCTATTGACGCTTCGTGCCTGGAATAACTCAGAAAATACATGATGAGAAGCCAGAGAGAGAGAGAGAGAAAAAAAAAGAACTTTGAACAGATAAATGTTATAATTTGTACAGCTATAGTGCGGAGGTGCTGGGCAGACAGGGGGAATGTTATCAAGGAAGCGTCCGAGTCGTAATACAGGTCTCAAATCTGTACTTACCTCCACATTAAAAATGTGGAGAGAGAATCCATTATAAAGATAACAAGTTGGGAAATCATATTTAGAAAATAGTTACAAGAACCAAAAGACTGAGAAGCCACCACTACTAGTCCCCAGTGTGTGTGGACGGCTGAGGCTGATATAATTCCTTTAATTCTCACACATAATAATCCATCGCGTATAAAAGGACATGGCAAGGAGTTAGACTTGTTTGGCAAGTCTACTGTGGAGCCGCACATATTTGTCTCTATCCGACCTTTAGCCAAGTCAAGCCAAACCAAGAACCAAGTCAAGACAGGTTTCCAAGACCGAGTCTTGGAGTCGACAGTGTCTTTGGGTCTTCTCAAGACGTCCTCTGCAGAAGCGTACATGGATGATAATAGAGGGGCATAAATAGCTAGAAATAGAAACGTAAACCGCAAGCTCCAACGACTCTAACGCACACACACACACTCACTCGCAAAAGGCAGGGAGAAGGCATAACACACACTCATCAGCCTAAAATATGTGTGTGGATGTGGAAGCAGAGCAGAAAGGCTCTCCCGTCTCTTTCTCCCTTGCAGTACGAAACATTGAAATAATGAATGAAAAAGCGGAGCAGCTTCCACTTGAGTTCCTTCCAGGCCCAAATCCTTCTTTTTAAAGAAAAATCGATTTGTGGGGCAACTGTTTTTGGGAGACGAAGGTGAAATTCTGGGGGCTCCCGTCATTGTAATAATAGATGAGACATTATATGGAAAGATTTTCTCGTGAAACATTGGGTTAGGGATGGAGTCGTGTAAAGAGGAGCTTAATTTGAAGCTTGTTGTGTGTGTTTGGGAGACTGATGAGACGTGTGTGTTTTGGAGTTTGACTGACTGTGTTGTAGTGGAGCGTAGAGTGGAGATGAAGAAGTTTTGGGCATATTTGCTGATTGTCTTGCCCCAGGCTCGTGTGTATAGGAAGTGGTCAGCGCTGTGAGTAGCGGTTCTGAGACGAAGAGAGGGCAAGACCTACTACCCTTGACCTTAGGTGGTTGATGATGAGGATGATGAGGCTGGCTGGTGCTGATGATGATGAGGCAGCAGCAGGTGGACGGTGGACTGTGGACGAGAGTTGAGGGAGATTCTCGATTTCTTCAGACACATCTCCTCCGTCCATCTATCCATCCGGCCATCCGGCCATCCGCATCATCTTCGCCTCTCCACATACCTCGCTGGTTGTGACTGGTCGACTGAGTGGCCGGCCGACTGTTGTTGGGGCTGTGCGGGATTTGAAGTGAAGTCACAATTTTATCTCGACTGTCGTTGCTAATATATAAAGATTACTGTATTTACTGTATTTAGTTGCCATTTGCCATTGACGCTACAGCTCTACTTTTATGAGTGGATGAAGACTGCAGAGATACAGTCATGTCTAGTCCCGAAAACTACTCCATTCGCACAAAACGAGTTTTCATTTTTCTCTCTGATCATGCAGCATGCAATTCCCTCATTAGTAGTAAATACACAGTTCGATTCCATATTGTTCCCCCATTACCATACGGTCGATTAGATACTTTGTAGTGGGTCTTTTCATCTGTCTATGGCAACGATTACATGAAGATTTATCTTCTCGCACTCCTTTCCCATTTCTTGCATTTTCATTCTCTTCCATTCCGCCGTCCTCAATACTCAACAAATCTTACCGAACGGTTTTACCGAGACTCAAAAAGGTCATAGGACACATCTATTTCCCGTAAAATTCTCCTCTCGTGGATGCCTGCCTTCGTCTTTTAGAAAACCTCATCTCGTCGGCACTCCTCCACGGCGTCCTTCAAAACTCCACTCGAGCCACCAACGTGTCCTCTACCCCATCCACCGTAAGCATCCCTACATGCTGTCACCGTCAGTTGTGTCTCAAACTATTCCCTGGTATGACTCATGCAACTGGGTAGTAGAACCGAATTTGTGCAGACATGATTCTGTAATGCCATTCGGATCTTGCAGTACTATAAAGTATAATAGTAACTGGGGTAACAAAAGGAACTGAGCCTCGTAATCTGTGCCAAAATGGGGTAGAGAACACCATGGACGAATACCATCTCTCGTCCCAGCTACTCTTTTTACGTCCTACTTTTATTTCCATTATGTACGCCGCACATGGCTAGCGTCTGCATACCTTCGATGTCCGAGTTCTCCTCTGGCCATCAGAATTACGGAGATTTCTATGTTCACGTCATCCGTCGTCAAATATAAACAGTAAAAACTGTTCCACACACACAATTTATGATTCGTGTAATATGACTTTTTCCTCTAAAAACCATTGTGGTCATTTTCTCTCTCTATCTCCTGCACACACACACAGGCACAGGCAGACAGACAGACACACTCATCTCACAGAATAATATTATGGATCTTCTATTTGATGCTCGTCTGCCGTTCTCTGAACCCCCATGATGTGTGTGTGTGTGTAGACTTTGAGATGGACGAGACGGTAGTGATGGTACTACTGGACGCACGCAAGGCGTGCAGAGCGACACACTAAATCCGCGAAGCTTGGGCGGGCTGGGCCGTAAGTGCTGTGGAAAAAATGAGAGCGATTCTCATTTATGAGGAAGAGAACAAATGACTGGATGTGTGTGTGTGCAATTGTGTCGACGTCGACTGCTGGTGGCTCTCTCACTGGCCAGTCACTCCAGCGGCAGCCGTCATAAAATAGACGTCTCTTTACTTTTACACAACTTGGGAAATTATGGGACAGGGGAATTACATGGGACTTTTCCATCAAAAAATGATTCCCTCATGATGTCAAATATAAATAAAACCCTCCTACTTACTCCAAAAGGTGGACTAATTGTCAATTTACATGCAGTTTTACATGGGTTGGGCTTCACCCATTAGGACACATCAACAACTCTTACACAATTACACGACCCATTCCCGCATCCGCAGCTTCGTTCGACGGAGAGAGACTCCCGAGTTTTGCCAAACGCCAGTGATAACTTCAGGGAAAAGCTATACTTACTATGTACCGAAGGCTCACTCACACTTCCTAATGGAAATTCAATTCAAGTAACATAGCACATAGTGTGTGTAACGGAGCAAATAAAAATAATTATGATCAACATTGCGAAATTCCATTTCATGAGAGGAGAGTCAGTGCAGTGCAGCAGTCGTAGTACTTTTACTATATACTAGATAGTGGGTTGAAAAGCAAACTCATTTCTCAAGACAAAGACTTTTAGTTCAAACTGCCTCATTTCCATACTGGCAACTTACAACGGCTACTGTTAATTCATTCATCTGTCAGCCTTTTGCTGTAACCATGATGAAGATGATCGGGCTCATCTTCCCTTAAAACGAGGCGCCAGTGAAATCAAATTTGTTGGAGGTACCTGCAAAAATTCTATGAGAACTCACCCTCGACTGATACATTTAACGTAGAGACAAGTTAACAACCCTTATAACTTATAAAAGTCAACTTATACGAGTCTAAATCGACGTTCTAGAGCTCTGTAATACCTCAAGATAATTGTCCCTCATTGAATTTCAAGTCACATTTCAAAATATTATTATGTGCATTCCTGAGAGTTTATATCGTCGCAGAATATCCCAACACAATTTAATCACTCCTATCTATCTAGTAATCTACATTGAATTTAGATGGATCACACATACCTGGCTGGACTGGCTATTGGGTGGGGTAGCGGATTTAAATTTGAAATTCAATCCACGTGATTCAATGGGCAATTTTGCGTTTTGTTTTTTTTTCTTTTGTTTTGCTGTAATCAAATAAATAAAGGACAGAGTATACCTAGGAGTTAAAGGAGTAGGGATTTTATCATTACCATAAAATGTGCCGTTGATCCTCTTCTTAAGCATTGAAAGGAAGTAAATAGTCAATTAAAGTACAATATAATAATTACGACTGCAGAGTACTACGGCTACGACCATTTCATGTGATATGGTAAGAAAAAGAAAGTTTGCATGCTCTCCAAACACAGTTTGTGTTTGTTTTTAAAAACACCAAGTAAACCGGCCGTCCCGCTTTTAACATTTTAGCTGAAATGAAAAAAAAATGATTTGGCAATGTTTCATGCTACAATAAACTATTGCAATTAATTCCTTCACATTTCACTGCATAGTCTACATTGCGAGGGGCGATAAGGCTTGTCGTTGAAATGTTTCAAAAGCATTAGATTTAAAATCCTTCCCTACCATAACATACCACTAAATAGGTAGAAGACTGAGGGAAATTGTCTTGTTTTCACCAAATTCCTTTCTGTACTAGTAATACTCCGTGTTCGCTGTGTAAGCGTGCTATCTTGACTCAAATTCAAAGAAATTACTAGTGTGTGTAGACTTCACAGCACAAATGAAGGAGTGACTGTAGGAAAAGGACCTCACGGGTAAAATAATAAACAAAATCCCCAGCTGCACAAAAATGGGTGGAAACAGCAATCAAAGGCTTCTATAATAGAGGCAAATGCCAGGAATAAAGAAAGCTTTCAAGTTCAAACTAAAGAATTTAAATAAAAGTATCCAAAAAGAACGTAATATATGTTATAAGCTAAATCCGACAGATTTTTCCAGTTTCAGTTTCAGTTTGCTTTATTGTCAAGTCATTCAGTACGCAATAATGTATTGATTTCCAATGACGGACCTAAAAACTACAATTTCTTATTTTCTAATCCCCTTTTGCTGTGAGTCTGGGACCTTTCTTTCTTTTCCGGTGACGCTTTTTCCGAGCACCAAATGAATGGCAGCTGTATGGTTAGCATTTTAGCATACATGCCCAAACTTAATAGGGTAATTAAAATGTCTCTCTGTAAAACCATCAAATTAAAGTTTTGAATATTAACTCTGCGGTGTCGTAAAGATAATACGATGGGCATTTTTAAAAGTTTTTGGGGTTTTTTTTTACAAAAAATTGGAAACTATTTTCGTACACGGGTAAAAGTCTGTAGCTGGTAGCATTGTGACACTGTCAGAGGCAAACTATGACTGCAATGCTTCTATTTTATTTAAATTTCCTTTGTTTGTTGGCACAAAAACATGGTGTGTGTCATAAAATACCCGTGCAAAACAAGAGTGTATGCTTACGTACGTAGGTACCTACAAGGTTCCCATGGTATGTTTTGACTTAATTTAGCACTTGGAAAAAGTCATGACTAGCCTTGCCTCTCGTACAAGCGTACATACTTAGCTAGTAAAATGAATACAAGAGGGAGCAGACATGTGGAAAGGAGGTATTAGGTGCACAGAGATTTTGATACAAATTCGAAACATGTGCTTGGAAATAAATAAATAGGTAATAAATAGAGATGTAAAATTTATCGCTAGCTAATTACTCTGTCTTCCATCTGGAAATTTCATTCTTCATTCCCCTATAATTGACACAGTTTAGGAGCTTAGAAGACTAAAGGTCTTTCTAAATTATCCTTATAGTTTGGTCTCTGTTCTCTTTGAGCTGGATCTGCTTCTTGGATCTGATGGGGTAAAACTATATGATCCGTAATGAACTCAACCAACAACGACCACAGAGACAGACACAAAAACTAACAATAAGTGTCAATGTCAACGTAATAATAATTACAATTATCCTGTTATTGCAAGTCATAAAATTAAAAGTTGTGAGCTTTAACGTTTCCTACTTGGATTTTAAGTAGCTGTGACTGGTTCAAAAAATGAAGGAGGATGAAAGGTACTAAGCAATACTGAGCTCCTTGGATCAATTCCCTATGGGGCGTACAAGTATATACCTATAGCTATACCATTGCGTTCGGTATCGGTGATTCAACTACGACAACATTTGCATTCATTTATGTTAAGTTGGTCGCGTGAGGCTGGGCCATCAGATATATAAGTATTTTGCAATATTATTTCACGTTGTTTTTTTTATGGCTACTCTCTGTCCAACGGTATGTACACTCACACACATGCTTCCTGGAAATTAAAAATGAACAAAAAAAATGTTGCTACCTACTATAGCAGCATTATATGTATAGCAATGGACACATGCTACGTACAAACGTACACAAAGTACAAATCGTTAGACACAATTTTTTTTATTGGCGGTCTAGAGGTAGGTTGTAGGTGGGTCGGTCTCCACTATACTGTACACCGTTGTATGCACGAGACTCAAATCTATACTGCATACCTGTATGAATATTTTTTTTTTTGGTGAACGAAGCCTTTGACTCACCGTGTCAAAGTCGGAAAGATCAGTATCCACTAGAGTTGCAAGCTGTAGAATGCCATTACATACATGTACATATATCTAAAGGGTGGTCGTCGGTCGTCGCCAGAGTATTTCAAGAAGGTCATAGTTCCATTAATTACACATGTATATATCACAGTCTTGATTGTACCATAGAACTGTGTGTACAAAAGTACGTAAAACTTCAAGTTTAAATCGGATGCACATTAAAACGCTTATGCGGCTAAAATTCAGAAGATGACTTTTGATTGTTCTGGATGGATTACGTGTGCACACGTCTTGATTTAACTTTACTTTATTATGTTCTATTTCGGTATATATTTGGGGTCCCTACAAAAGCACAAGTTTATATTATGACTAAAAATAATTTTTATGATTTAGAAGCGTTTATTGTATATTTACATGCAATAATTCTACGGGTGAGAGTCCATGATGCGACCAGCGACGTATGTACATAGGTACCTATACAGCCATGATGTTTATGTACAGTTTAGATATGTCCGCCGATAACAAATTGTACTACAACCTCACAGCCTGGTACTATGAACTATGGCCACCACTACCACTGCACTGGACTGGAATGGAAGTATGGAAGTGGAAATGTGTTCAATTCTTATTTTTTTTTTTGACTCTGTAAATGTTGTAGGATGTAAAAATTGTACTTTACAAACTTTTTTTTTTCTATTCAAGTTCTAGTTTTAATTTTTTGAGGATTCCTTCTTCAATCTAGCTCCGACAATGAGTGGATTAGGGGATAGTTAGCACGTCCTATCTGCCAATGTCTAGTAGTAATAGTTGTAGACGAGATAAAGGCGAGTATGTTGACCTTTTGATTTGAACTAAAACTACAAATAGTGTGAAAGGGAGCTCCTTGTATTCACAGTGTGCAACGTTGATAAGTTCTACACCTGGATATGGTATGCTACTGGTGTATTAGTTAATCACCATGAGCATAACATAACATAATAATAAATAATGACTTGCTTCCTTTGTTTCCACTTTCAATATCAGGTTGTGATGAACTTAGCTTCCTCTCATTTTTTTTTTCTCTTGTTTCTCTTTCTTATATTTTCATTAAAGTAGATACCTATATATAAAAACTCACTGACTGCTTAATGGCATCATAGGTATATATATATAGATTATGGATAGATCTATTGGCAATATATTTTAGCAGTCCCCTCTCATAATACTTGAGACTGGGACCATACACCGTCCGTACAATAGAAATCTGCTCTGCACTCGTAAATGCCTCTATTTTCTATGTAATGTGAATATTTCAATTCTCATCGCTCGTCACCCCCACCAATTGGAATGTCCATGCCGTCTATGTACAAGTATGACTTGAGTGTGAATCAAAAAATCACAGGAAATCCTAGTTTATTACTTGAAGGAGAGCAGAGCAGAGGCACAAGAGCCAAAGGTAATGTTAATTACTTCAAGCCGGAATTTTTACAAGTTACAGCATTCGCATAAAGATTCAGACGTTGATTTGATTATGGTTTTGAATTGAAAGAGAAAAAAAAACATTCACACACACCCCGGACTTAATAGACTTTTTTGAGTGTGTTTGATTTAAAAAAAAAAAAAAAAGAGCGATCGTGCTCATGCTTAATTCATGGTATGTTTTAGCAAGGGACTATAAAGAAGTTAGAGACATTACAGCTTGTTTGCGAATATTGTTTTTTCTTTTTGAGCTGAGCAGAAATCTGTCGATGGCATCGGATTTTTACAACTTCTGTGTGACTTCTCGTCAGTAGTCACTTGTAGTAGTCACACAAGTGTTAAAGTTATGTGTATTTCGTCAAAATATTCACACAGAGCCCCTCGACAGCCAACACCACCACCACCAGTCAAAAGTCAAGTCAAGTCAGGGAGCGAGCATTTGGTGAGAGGAGAGCTTTCGGAGGTTTTAACTTGCCGTAGGAATTCGATCTGATGATCAGTAGCTCTCTATTATGGCATGGATGCTCAAGTTTTTCCTAACCTGAAAGGTAGTGCGGTCGGCCCCTGTCGTTTTTTTTATATTTATTGCATATTCCCTTTTATGTAGGAATGAGCAATAAAGAAATGAAGAATATATTTTTAGAATTTTCTTCACAGTCGGAATTTGTCGAGTCTGAGGAATGATTTTTCAATTTTAAAAACTTCTTTTATTTTTTTTTCATTACATTTCATTATTACTGGCTCGGTCGGATAGATGTTTCGGTACATCACTTCACTACACTGACTGCACTGCTACTTACTACTACTGTAAAATATTCAAGTCTGTCTTTAAAAAAAGATGATTGGAAGAAGGGATACACGAAGTAAAGGACCTACAATTGTGGAATACATACCTACGTAAGGCGTATAAAACCGTGGAGGAATTGATCACGAACAAGGCAGGTCTAAAAGGATTTTTGAGCATGAAATGATTGTATTTAATCAATGCTAATGATGTTTACGTGACAAAATATTAGAAAAGAGCTTCTGGTTTGCAATAATATTCAAACGTGAGAAAAACTTGTATCATCAATTCGTTCGATCAAAACTGGCTTTCATGTTCATTATTATAGTTTTTCCTTGGACTTGTGAGTTGGAGTTGGAGTTGGGCTTGGGCTTGTGTTGTGTGTAAAGGCCTGCTTACACTACTCCTCATTGCACTGAATTACACACACAGTGTAAAAATGTAAACAATACTAACTGCCGCGGTAAATATTTGTTATTATTATTATTCATTTTTTGATGAGTTATATGGCATGATTATTTCTTTCTTGTCTGCTCCTTTTTTTTACGATCCCTGGAAAGTATGAGCGATCAACGGGGTAATTACCGATGCGATGTTGTAAGCCCTTCCATGTGAGTTGTGTCAACACTGCCCAACCCAATCATATATATTCCTCGATCCCCCAGCTCCATTCGGGGAAGAATTGCGGGTAACAAAGTGAAAGGGAATCCTCATATCACAATCAAAATACCTAGAAAAACATCAATAGTATCTCGGCAACCGTTTAGACTTAATGTTTAAGATGTCAACCTTGGATTTTTTGTGTGCGTCTTTACATATATGTAATTCTCGATTCTCTTTTCATCTCCCATCCCGTTCCCTGGTGCTGTTTGTGAAGATGGTCGGGACTCGGGACCGGGTATCTCCTGTGCTGTGCTGTGTGATCACTAGGCGCGCTTGAGTAATAAAATCCTTCCTTGTTGTGTAGTTTTTGTTCTCCTATTGACAGTAAAAGATAAAATATTTTGATTCCTTCTAATTTATGAGCCCGGCCAGGACAAAATGTTTACATGTCGCATAAAAAAAAAATATCAAAAGCCTTTCCTTTATGACATGAATACACACATACATTTGTACATGACAGAGGGAGAGAGGACGGAGGACAGAGATGTATTATGTAATACGAACCGACAGACTATCAGTGTATGTATAGCAACGTAGGTAGGTTCATAGGTAGGTACATATAGGGAGAGACATACCTAACTTGATAACATCTGCACTCCCAGCCTAATCTGTGAAGAACTGTAAGAACGTCGGAAGTATTTTAAGGTTCCACGGTAAATTAGAGTATGAGTTTTATACCAAGAAAAAGTAAACTTTCAAGATGCTAATTAGATAGTGTGAGCTGGTTGTATACAAATATAAATAAAATCATAATAATTAAAATGCATTCTCATCAAGTGAAATTTTTATAGCTGGCGTAAACCTTTTGGATCGAGTAATTACTAATAATAATTGTCTGCTGTCAGGGGTACAACTCAATTACGGCTTTCCGCTGGCTCCTCACATGCTATCACAGTAACAGACGAAGTAAAAGTAAAAAGTAACACACACACACATACACACACACACAAAATAAAGAAAAATTGAAAATGTGGGTCTGTGCAAAGTACCTACACATAAAAATTGTCTAGGATTTCCTACAACTCTCTCAGGACAGGGGACTCCTGACGGAAAGTGCCAAAAATACAAGACAGGATCCGAGAGTCTATGATTGTACTCAGATAATACAGAGAAAAAAAAACTACCATTCCAATTTTTTTTTCTTCTCCAAACACTGCATTGCACATGTTCTTGAGAGCATTGTAAATTGTAACCAGACCTTCCCAACTGTTTGTCAAAAAAGAATCAGATACCTTATGTTTAATTTTAGACTTTGTATAGAAGCTTTAGCTTCTGTGACTCTCTGTGTGAGTCTCACAGAGAGCCGATGAAATAGACAGAGAATCAGATTCCAATTACAACAGTGAGCAGTTGTGAGGAGTACAGGACAGGACAGAGGAGAATTCATTCAACTCATAAAAAAATAAAATAGAAATCCTTTCTATAATTATGCACACGTATAATTACATAAATTGAGTGTTTTCTTTGACACCTACAACTACAGTTACAGCTATACATATAAAACTATGAAACTATGAAACTAAAGCGCTATATAGCTATAGCCAACAAATCCAAAATCCAAATGCGACGAACCTAAACAGAATTACTATAATTTTACAATTTGAGACTGGAATTAGTTGACTGATATTCAAATTGACACTTGAGTCACTCATTGTTTACATGCACTTGACAAGATTTGTCAGCTCGATACGGAGCCATTGCCATTTGTTTTATGCACATACACGCAGACGTCCACGATGCTACATACATTGGGTTGAATCAGTTTCCGAGGGCCAAAAGTACAAAAGTCAGAGAGGGGATGTAAATGAGACAAGTAATAGGACGAGGTCTTGTCTTGTATTTAATACCAAATGTTCAATAAAATATTACAACAACGTGGGATGGATTTGCGTCAAATGAAATCGTTCGTGGCTGTTATGCAATGGGTTAGGATTGGGATTGGTACTGGCTCCCGTGTAGTACGCCACTAGACTTTTTCTCTTTGGAAATGTAATAGAGATAAAAAACAATTTTGGGGATTCGATTCGCGTGTTTGCATAATTCTTGCAGGAGAGACGACTTGTTTATCGTCACCGAATCAACGTCAATGAATGATGAGCCTTTCATTCATGCTTCCATCAGCGGATCGCAGCCTGGTTATTATTATATATTTTGTTGTTGTTGTTGTAGGAGCGAGTGCCTTGTGTTATTGTGTTCCCATTTTCATAGATTAGTCACTTGAGTTCATGTGCGGAATGTATACCTACGTACAGACCTACCTACCTATGTAGGTACGTGGAAAATAGAAACACACTTTGCTTCTAATAACTTCAAATGAGGTTGGACGATCAAAGGGCCTAATAGCGAGCAATTAAAAGTGAATGCACACAGTATGATGTTTTAATTATTATATAGGGCTACGATGTATATATAGATAATAGTACTGATGAGCAGGTAAACAATAGATTAGTTGTATAATGCTATGCTTCTGTACAGATGTTAAAAATAAAATAACTAACTGCGTAGGTACTTATCTCTCTCTCTCACTAGTCAGTTCAAATTAACCGTATGTATGTATCTCCATATTTCTGGGCCCATCGAGCGTACAAGTGGCAGTAAAGTTACAGGAGCTTCGGATGCTATTTTTTAGATCCGCCTTGGTCTCAACCAAAACCATTCCATGTAGGTACTTGTACTTACAACGTGCCTACACTTCCGCATGGACACGACTCGTTTGCACTGACGCAGGTAAAAGACACTTGAAGAGCACTTGAATTGTTTCGTAAATACATACATGGTTTATTAACAAAACTATTTGCTTCAAACACCTTCAATTTAATCTAATATTAATAACAATAACATTTTTAGTGACGAATTATTAATTAGCAAACTCAATGAAATCAAATTCCCAACTGATTTGACTTTTGTTAGGTAGGTACTATGATTCATTTAGCAAAAAGCGTACAACATTTTGCAAAATAATTAAAACGACGTGTCTGCTTTATACTCTCATCAAGTCTGAGCGCAGCTTGGTTCACTATTATAATCATTATATTGAAGAAAAGCATCAAAGCACCATCCTTGATTCTTTTTTTTTTTTATTTTACAAGAATTTTACCCGACAACAAAAAAAAATAAATCAGATTAGATTAAACAAGGGATTTTTGTCTATTTATTTTTACAAAGATATAGAGCTCGGGGTAGGAAAACACTGGAAGTTGGAATAGAACAAAAAGAAAAACTGTATTTTCCTTTGTTATGATCATCTTCCAGCCTCGGCCTACAAACCATACAAATATATAGCACTCTCAAGTCGGCACAATGATGAAAGAAAAGATCCGCGATGAAGGTACAACAGGATTTTGTGTTTATGTTAAGAGCGAGCGGCTCAAAGAGTGAAACCTCGACTCTGCTTCACAAAATCCAATCCAATGCAATGCTAGGAGCTACATAGATGTGTTCCCCGTTTGAAGATGAAGAAATTACATACAACAAAAAATCCTACACAATGAAGATTATTGTTTTCCCTTAATAGTTTGTTATACTTAATTATTTCGGTATTCGGATAGAATCCCCCAGGAAATGAAAGAACAATGGACTGTTGCACTACGCAGCACCACTACAGCATATTTATACAGAATTAATTCGTAGATTTTTACCAGTCATTTTAAGCACCAGCAGTCTAAATACCTACCAGAATTGAGGCATTCCGCTGTATAATTTTGCTGTAATACAACTTACCCGATGGTAATTTCTTGTGGCAGCTACGAAATCAAGTTAGTTTGCATTGCATACTTTAAAATTTTTGTAAATCCTCAAGCACTCAACGAATAACCGAACACTTAAAGGATACAAGAGTTGAGTTGAATGAGTCGGTCAGGGTTGAGGCCGACAGCCGACAATAACTTAATTTCTTTTAGATTTTAAATTTAAAGTAGTCAAAAACTTGATTACTGCATTACTGATTCAAAAACAAAATTTCATCAAACACATTTTTAAAAGAAAAAGAAAAAACCCATTAGCAAAAAGGTTAGGGAACACATTGTGTTCTTGACGGGTTTTCAAATGTATGCAAAAATAAAAGGGCCTAACCCTAAAGCGACTATGAACTCAGGTGGCAGTGAGCCAACAAAAAAAAGGAGCAAAGGTGTGAAGGCAGAGAATTTTTTAAAAGAGAGAATCGAATTCAGATTTTTCCGATTACTGACGAAAAAAAAATCCACACTAGGACCTACAGTTCTGTCCTATAGTACCCTCAGATAGTATCTTATTTTATGCTAAAATCAAAATGGGAATGGTAGAAGAACTCCATTGAGGAATTTCCTTCAACTCTCCCATCAGAGCTGTTGAATCTCGGGGGACTTTATCCAGCATTCACACAAACTCTACATAGCCATAGTATGTATAATCCTTTTATAGCCCTGGTACTTAATAATCAGTATATGATCAACCACTAGAAACAGAAACTATTTTTATGCGGCGATTTTTAGTTAAACTTTATTTCCGTCCTATATATTTCTTTTTGTCGACGTAAACAAGATCCCCATCTCCCTATCGTCCCTATGCAAGGAAACTAGTTCAAAAAAAAAAAAGAAGGAAAAAAGAAGGAGGCTATACAATACACACACACACATACTAGTTGAAAGCTTTAGTGCAAGGCAATGCATGTGTACTGCTGTGTCAGTATACACATGGGTGCATACCGTGTCTTAATAGAATAGCTTGAGGAAAAAATGTTGTATGTACAATAATAATTAACTCACCGAGTCCAATGCCTCAAATGCAATGCCTGGATAGAGAGGGATTTTTAGAGTGAAAGTAAAAGATGTTTCCCTGTCATTTAGTCTAGGTGAAAAGTTTATTTTTGTGAGAACTTCACGGGTTATACGTCTCAGTTGTTTTGCTTGTCAGATAAATATTTACACAGGTTGGCAAGTTTTTAGCAAGGCAAAAGTCCAGAGAGATATATTCCAGCAATGCATGGAACAGTTTTACTTCCGTTTCTATCTTCTTCACCATTGTACTGGATGAGAGGAGAGCGAGCCAGAGAGCGAGTTCATTCTGAGATAAAAATATCGTATTCACCCAGGCCGTCTTTATGCAGTGACCACAGGCTTGGCTGTAAGGGACTAGTATATGCCTTATATACCGAATATAGCTTACTGTATATACATAGTCAGTAGTGATCTGATCCTGTCACTCATTGAGAGGCAAAAGGCTCTTTAAGATCTGCGAATGACTTCATTCTCATGAACACCCCAAAGATTTGTCTGTCAGTATAAAATTATTGGACTGCTTTTATGAACTAATTGGAGACACTACAAGGGTACAAAGGAATAAATGATTGGACTGCCTATATAGTACTATATGTATACTTTGTCGGGTTGGAATTGGAAATTAGATTTAGAGCTGAGAGACAGACGGCCGACTATCCCCTTCAGTTCAAAATCGAAGGTAATCTGCACAGGAGGAATTAAGTACCTAATCTCTTTGACTCTGCATTGCATTTGGGGTCGTTGACGATCCTTAATTCATTGGCTGCTATGACACTGCACCCAGACATATTGTTTTTCATCTAAATATGAATTGACGGTGAAGTCTTGACCAAAAGGATATTTACTAGTGTCAATTGTACTCGGTGATAGTTATAGTCTTGACATATAATTACAATGTATATCTTTGGTCAAATTGTTGGTAAATTGGCACTGTAGTCTCAGTCTATATAAGCTGCAGATTCCTTTCGTGGAATGTGTGTGTGTGTGTACCTGCGACAATGCTGTTCTCGCCCTTCGGATTTACATCATCATGATATTTATGGACCATATCTACATAAGATTATTATTACATTAATATTAGTTTGAAGGCTAAACATAGTCAGCACTATGCGTTCCCTTTTTCCCTTTTATCACTCTGGGCTACACATGTTTGCGTATGGGTTGCATTGTGTGTGTGTATGTGTGTGTGTGTTGTGTGGGGCTGTATCTCACTTGCTCACGTCAAACTACCAAGATATGCAAGGTAATTGTAACGTACAAACAAATGGTTAATGATAAAAATTTAAATGTTTTCCCAGCACATTATTGTTGTTGAGAGTTGACTTGAGTCAAGACCTGTAAGGAAATGTAAAAATGGGGCTTGCACTTACAAAGCTTCGAACATATCATTCTATTTGTAGACGTTGAAGTAGCCGGCTGTATAATTTGTTTGTGTGTGTGTGTGTGATTGTGTGTGTATACCACACGATATTGTTTTTGGGCTCATCTCTTATATTTTCTCTTGTGCTGGTGGTGTCTCATCTCAGATTGAATTGAATTGCCGTCAGAGTACTGGACATTTTTTATTTTTTTTCGTATTTCGTATCCTTTTAATAATGAAGCTAGTGGTCAGCAAAGAGTTTTTTAAACGGGTCTGTCTGTATACCTAGGCAGTGTGTGTGAGAGTGAGTGAGGGTGCTACGTTTACTACACAAACATTCGTGTTTTTTTTTATGAAGGAAGGCTCCAGTTTTATTACAACTGAGTCACTTTGAATACCAACAACGCCACGCAACGCTTTTGACGTCTAGCCTGTAAACCATCGCATCGACTCAATCTTAATCAGCATCAGCAGTGGGACAATTTTAAGTTGTGGCAATTGAAAGGAGAATTATCAAAGGAGGTAAATAAATTTTACTTAATATAACCGTATAACCGTGATAAGACTAACAGTTACAATAATTACTTTGCGTATATTTGCAAGACAGCTAGACTCCAACCCGTAGAGTGCATGTGCCATCGGTATAAGTAATTAAATACATGTATGTATGTAGGTGCCTACACTGATACACTCAACTAGGAATGAGTTTACAGTACAGTAGCAAGTAGTAGAAGCCAGAAGCACGAGTGCACGGTATATATGTATAGGTATACATATATATATAAACGCAGGTAGTTACCTAGGCACAATTATACATGATTCTTTTAATTCCAAGTTACCACTACGTTGGAGTAGTACACGAGTTGGTGAAATGCATCTAATTTATACATAGGTGGGTAAGTTAAAGGTAGTTTGGAAAGACTTGTTAACCTAGCCCCACTCACGAACCAACTCATAGTGCAATCACAGAAAGGAGACTAGTAGTAATTGACTGCATGGGGACTGTTGTTTCAACTATTAAAGCAAATGTAGTGTGTACATCTGGCTGGAATTCTTGTTAAACGAGTAGAAAGTTTCCTCTCCATCCATGGACGTCAGTTTGACTCAAAAATATCAGGCTCCTATAATAATATTGATAAAATGGAGCGCGTAAATAAACAAATGCACCCAGTCTGATCAAGGTTAGTGGATGAAAACGTAAGAAGAAGATTGCTCAGTTGTACGTACACAGACACAGCCTCCACTTGATCCTCAAACGTAGGTACTAGATCTGCTAAATTTTGCAAAAGAAACGTAGGCGCAGGGGAATTTTGTAAGAATTTTATGGACGATGATCTCCACGGATCCGCATAGATCTTGGCGAGAGATTCCACGAAAACTGAGCAAAATTTTCCCCTGATTTTTGTAATCTAAAGCTCCTCCTTTCATCATCCAATATTTATTTTTAGATTTATACGCTGATGAAGATGATGATCCAAGCCATACGGGTTTTAATTATTTAATTTTATTGAAACTTGTTTTGGGGGATTTTTTTTTTAAAAAGTGATGAGCGTCTACTTGGTTCTGATGGAAAAGAGCCGGAAAATAATGTTCTGGTTATTTACGCAAGGAGTAATGAGATGAACTCACTAGTCAGCGACTGATAATACACAGTGCATTTTAAAGTAATACTCTGACGTATAGTGACGTATGAGGAATCGCTCGTAAAATCCTAATTCCCGTTTCGTATGTGACAGCCTCCGTACATACATAAGTACTTGGATGGAAAAGTAATTACAATATGAGTCAAGTCGCGTCAGGAATCAGAAATGTATATCTATTCTATTAGAAAATCAGGCTCAAAGTTATTAGTGTTACTTTATAAACACTGCCGTGGACGTCATACTTCATTTGATGATATCAGTATCTATTGGTATTCAGTTGAGTGTGGTGCAACTACAGAAAAAGTACCAAATCAGACACACGCACTAAATAGCTTATTGTGTAGCGAGTGTGTATTTCTGTTTTTAATGGTTTCGTCGCAAACTTCTTCCTTGGTTATGGCTCCTTCAAAGTTGGGACGGCACAACACATGTACTAAAAAGAATATGAAGACGAGCACCTACTTTCCTTAAATTTGTTAAGGGTTTTAAAAACATGCCGTTAAACTCCAACTTCCAGTCTCCAGAATGATCCAACGGGAATTAGAGAAATTGCAACAGTAATATTATGCACGCATGTATGTAAGTACTACTGCACTACTTGAGTCTCATTGAACTACTAACTAAGCGTCATATATTTTATAGATTTCATAGAAACTGTGATTACTCATTTACACTATATGATACGTACATCCATACAAAATAAGCTTCTGACATAACCGCAAACAGGCTTTTCCTGTTACACAGATTTAAGATGTTATGGCCGTTTCAAAAGTGTCATCGTACGTCTTCCGAGTGCGACAGTCAGCCAACATATTGCTTCGTCTATGTATGTATAGGTATAGATGTGTCACACATCCACCGCTTGAACATCTAGTCATAGTCACTATTTTAAGCCAGGAAGTTTCGACGACTATTTTGTGTCGTCACCACAACCACAGGCTTGACGAAAAAAAAAAAAAAGAAGAAATAGTGGCACAACCGTGTACTACGCCATCCACAGTCGTCAGGCCTATGTAATTGCAAGAGCTCAAATATTAATTTAAGGTGAATTTGGTTGCCTTTATCATTTATTTTAGTGTGATGCTCATCGCTCACTCATGGTTTTAGCCCAGTGAAGTGAGTGTACTATCAATATTCTTCAAATGTTTCATTCTTTCCCATTATTTCCTTGACCAGTTTAATTAGTACACAAAGTATGAAATATACCGAAATGGATGATGCATGACCAATGACGATCCCTTTGAAATTAGTCAGACACAAGAGAGAGAGAGAGAAAGAGAGAGAGAGTCGACTCATCTTGACTCTCACATGTCAGCTGTCATTGCTTGTGAAACTATTTATATTATAGATGTAAGCAGTTTGGGGAGAAAAAAAAATAAAGAATTTCCTGAGATGCACGTCGACATTGTTAGGGAGTAAAGAATCCCTTGTCTTTTGGAACTGGTTCAATTTTTACAGTTCATCCTCCTGTCATGTTTACTTGCCTCAATTTATAGTCGTACGCAATCTCTCCATTTCGTCTTTAACTCTCCTGTACCACTTGTGACGCTCTCTTTACAACCAGGGAAGTGTCTTTTAAGCAGACCTCTTTACTACTTCTCTTAAAAACCTTTTTTTTTTCATCTTCTTCTTGTCATCTCGTCTCGAGTCAACAATAATTATTATTATATTTTAGCTCCGTCTTCTTTTTGATTCTTCCAAACTTTTACAAAAGACAGTAACTCGGTTGGGAGTTGGGACTACTCCGAATCCAATATTACTATACTTAATCATTACAAACGGATATTAAAATAATAATATAATCCAAGCACTTTCCTCGTGCTCTGTCCAGTTTGAATTTTGTCTCCACGTCGCCCGACGTCAGACGGGACAGCAAAATAAATCAAAAAATATCAGTGCATTTAAATCCCCCCTTTTTTGACTCGACCTCAATTTCATGCATTCAATATATGAAATAGATATACCTATATACTAATTACAATTAAATTTCGTAAGTACATATACATATGTACTAGACATTCGCATATACGTTCCCTTTATTATTGTCATTTCTGTGTAGCTATAAGTCTAGTACGCGTCTACTATATACCACTGTATACCGTTCAATTCGTCTCTTCCAGTGCTAACTCTTTAATAACTATTACTACAGAATCACCAAGAAAAAGTCACTCAAATACACAAAAATAAAATCTGGTGCTGGTGCTTTCAATTGTTGGATTTTTTTTTGCTCTCATCTATATAATTTGAAGGATTCATTGTCTCAAGACTATCTATAAAGCAAACTACCTACCCAAGTTAAAAGTTCTTACCTATCATCCTATCAGTATTCACAGTACCTGTATGGACCTACCCAACCACCCACGTACGTCCATCTGCGGCACACACAGGCTATCCCTTCTAGCCTTGCAGATGAAATAGCTAATTAAACGACAAACTATAGAACACAAGGAAAAAGGAGTTGGGAATTAGTGTATGACGTCAAGTCAACAATGTGACAAGCTTATTAGCTTAATAACGCAATTACTGTTGACACGAGAGAGAGAGAGAGACAGAGACAGGGACAGAGACAGGGACAAACTGGGATTCCCTGCTGATACACACGTTGTTCGTTGTTGGATTCGAGTTTGAATTTAATTTGAAGAGTCATAATTCATAATTGTTTCCAAATTAGACGACAGTATTTATATAGTAGGGGTAACCAGGTTAGATCCTTAATGCTGATGATGATGATGGCGATGATGGTGGACCATCATGATTTCCATTTTAAAAAGTGAGTGCCAAGTTAACTGGTGTATTAATCTAATGAGCTGGAGCTGGAATATTGTGATAGAAAATACTCCTCGAAAATAAAATTAAAAATTAAAACAAAAATAACTACAGAATTAGCAGTTGGACTTGGACAGACGGGGATTTTGGTCGTTGTTGTTGTTGTTGTTGTTGCTGCTGGTGCTTCTTCTTGTAAATAAATAGAAGTTGATCTTGACGGCTGTGACGGTGACATCTAGGCGCTGAGGCCAGCAGCTCCGTTCATTTAAAAATTCCCTCAATCGGCTTCGCGAAAGTTCAGCACATACAGAGTGCTGCTTTAGGTTGGATTGGAATTACAAGTTTAAAGGTGTGAAAGTTGATTCGGATTTTTTTAGTTGTAAGCTATTTTATTTATGACAAATTCAAAGTGAGAAATTACTGCTTACATTTGATTAGTTCTAGTTAATTGGTGGGTAAAAAAGTCAAGTCGGTGTGTGTTTAAGATCAACGGCCGAATTGGATTCTAAAAGGTAATCGTATCAAAATTCTGTATCAATAATAATAGCTTTACTGCCTACTTACTACTACTTCTTCTTCTACTACTACTACTATTTCGACTACCGAGTAGTTTCAGTTTGTTGTGAACGGTGTGTCTCTGAGTGGACGGACGTATTAAAATATAATTAGTTTGTGATAGGGGCAAAGTTATAGAGGTTGGAGGAGTGGAGTATATATAATAATTAAACACGTGTTCAATTATTATAATCATAACGGTGTTTACAAAAAGTCAAAATTACAAAAAAAAAACAACATAAAAAAATCTAAAAGACAAAAAAAAAAACTTTAAACTTACTATATTACTACTACTACTACTACGGCTACATTGCATAGAATCGGATAATTCAAATTTCTTACTATGAAATCGATCGTGCGAATGTTCCTGGATCCTGGGAACAGTGCCGTGTAATAGTCTACACATAAACATATATATTCTTTGGATACTTTACCCAGCCCATTAGTTTTTGGAAGGCTGTGTTTTCTTCAAAATAATTACAGAGTACTGCCATAAAAACAAAAGAATTCAAAATTTGTGGGCGTGTGTGGTATTTTGTGTGTGTGTGTGTGATTGTGAGTGTGTGAGTGTGTGAAGTAATTATTCACAACCCCCCTCCCCCCCTCGTTCAATTTTGACAGGTATTATTAATGAATACACAGAGCCTTAGGTGACAGTCCATTATCTAAGCTTCTAAAGGAAGCTTTCCAGGAGGAAAGTATCATCTTTTTGAGGAGATCCAGGACACATTTGTTTTTGAGTTGGACGGGTCACATTTTAAAAAAGAAAAAAAAACGGAATGTTCTCTATTTTGACAGTATTTAGTTCAAAAATGTGTAGGCTCTTAGTTGGGATTGCCGATTGTATTGAAAAATAGGGAGGGGACTGTACGCGACGAGTAAGTGTCTTTCCGTGCCCCGTATTTACAATTTTGTTTTTTACTGAATGGTGATTTACATAATTTTTTGTGAGTAATCATCGACCGTTAGATGATTGGGAAGGGTAAGTGCAAGAATTATTCATTCCTAAAAGCTGTCTACTTGTCGTCGGCTCAAAATCATTAGGAAGTTCGGGCCGTGTTGTTTAATTACCAGTGTGATGTAGATTGAATGTTGTACTTTTGTATTTACATGGATTTAATGGTGTTTACTACGGTGGTGTCAGAGTTTAGTGGTTTAGGCGGCCTCCTATGCTATGTAGGTAATAAGCTGGGAGGTTATAGTGTATATAGTGCTATATAGTAGGAGAGGCAGTCTGTCATTACTTGCAATCATATTTGACGGAAACCAGGGCAATGATACAGGTAAAGTATCTACCTATAATAATATGATTTGAAGGCATACATGGGCCTATTATTGGAGGCTTTGTTTGTTTCGATGCAACTATGAGTGTTGAATAGTTTAAGAGGAGGATAAAGGCTGGTTTGAACCGAAGTTTTTGAATGCACCTGAATTGTGGTTGTGGGGCTAAGTGTGCGAGACGTACATAATCAATATAATAACAGGAGTAACACTTGAGTCTGACAGAAATTAGTATTATTACCTAACTGTTAATGCGGAAGGTGTTCTGTTCTCAATATGTATTTATATTCATCTCCCAATTGATTCACCATTCCATTGAATACGTTCATTTCAGCGGATTTGTATGTTTGAATTTAAATTAAATATATACTTTATCCAGCCCAGCATTCCACCCATACTCAGATATAAACTGTAAATGTACGAGTAAATTCAAACTAGAGAACATAGGTATATATATTTTTTTTGCACCAGCAGGCTTGCTATGTGAAGTAGTTCAACAGACTAGTAGTGTTTAAACTTGTATTGCAATTGCAAGGAAGAGAGTTGAAAAAATAATAACAATACACTCATACCTATGTGCATTAGCTGTAGCAAGTGCATTCCCTCATTTCCCTCAAAGGAAATAGGTAGTTACAGACGCAGGTAGGCAGTATATATATAGGTATATACCTACCTGTACTTATGCCAGCTACTTAAGTTAGTCAGGGAGTTGTCATTAGAGGTAAAACTCAAGGGGTTTCTTTTGAACAGTCTTCAGCAAGATTGGAGCAGGTTTATTATTTAATTGAATGCTGTTATTGGTTATTAAAGGGATGCAAGTATACATAGGTAGGTACTTTTTTTGTGTAATTATTATGGGAGAAATGTCGAAAATTTTACCTGCATTTTAGAAACAAACGAAGAATTCCGGAGTTTTCAATTTCTCTCCGTTATGTCTAGTACTTTTGAGCCTGGAAATGTTCAGATATCCGTTTTTCAGAATTCCAAATTGTATTGTAATACTAGAGAAATCAGTGCCTTTTTTTGAATTAGGTATTTAAACCTAAAGCTGATAGAAATCTAGAGCTGAAATATACATGTTTTGAATAGCATTAAAAAACGCTAATTCCCATCGAATGGAACCTTAATGGTGGATGGAAAATACTTGTGGGTTTGTTTACGAAAGTTATTATTGAACACTCCTGGTCTTTCCGCTTTGGTCGGAGTTTAGTTGGTTTTAGTTCGAATAAAATGATGCTTTGCATAAATTTTAATTTTTACGAAGATGCCACCAATCCTTAAGTTTACGTTTATCGTCATATTGAGATCAGGTTCACATTTAAAAGCTTCAGAACTAAATATTTTATATTTTATCCGGTGGTCAGCCAGGCAGATTCTGTAAGGACTTAAGAGGAGATATGCAAATTCATTTCTTCGTTTGCTAACGTCAAAATTTGCATACTACAAGCTTCCAGTTGAAAACTTTTATGTGTGGGTAAATAGCATTAAAAATTGCTCTGAAAAATGGATAGTTTTGTGAAAGTTAAGACAGTGTAGAAGGAACATTAAATAAAGAACAACTTATTTAGTCACGTACCTACTAACTATAGCGCGATTGCAGTAGGCTAACTGCTTTATTTCCCAATTGCTTGCATGCAACAGAACAGAACTTTTGAAATTGTGAATAACACGATATATAATCAAGCATGAAATCAATTTCAAATTAAACCCGTAAGTCGAAATTATAATTTTATACTGTCCCTCTTCGGTGCCCTTGGAGGATTGATATGAAAAATATCTGTTGAGCAAATTTAATCTCCTGCATAAAATTGTTGATGTAATCATTAACTAATTACATATATAGCTGGACTAAGCCAAAAATTACGTGTCCTGATACAAATGTCAAATTTTGTAGTATACATATGCATTTATACATAACACAGAAATATTCAAAATAATGATTTAGTTTAAGTTTTAAAACCGTACATATTTTGGACTTAAAATATTATCGAAACTCCAGAAATTAGTTCAGTCCCAATATGTTCAAAATATAGTAAAAAAAATTCATAAACCCCAGTAATGCCCGATTTCTTTCAAGTACAGTGACCCTGTGTTGTATTAGTTATGTTTCGCCGTTATGTATGATGTACTTGCATCAATGCATACCTCCTTGTCTTTAAATATTTCCCTATATTCTAAAGGATATTTTATTAACAACTGGAGAATAATCTTAAGGTACCTATCTAGCTCGTAGTCACTCTTGCCAGGGTTTGATGATGGTAGTTCCTAAGTATGTACATACGTGCAAAGCAGATAGTAGAACGTTAAAAGCAGTCATAAATGTATGTAGTTGTTGTATCGTTTAATTCATAGTGTTTTTTTTATTGTAGATACTGTTTGATAAGATTTAAAACACATCTAGTGCTAATAAGTTAATAGTGGAACGGCTCAGATCCATGAGTAGAACATTTTTTGGGCTTCCCAAAAGTCGCAGGAAGCTGCTGACTTGACTGCAGCTTATACCCGCCTAGCTTACACCGTAACGTGCAGATCGGAATTTCCATTCGATTAAAAATAGACAGTAAAAAATAAGATTAAGAGTTACATAAGGCAGTACATAGCGGGCATCGTTTTTAACCATTCGGTGGTGTGTACTCGTTTGCAGTGCTCATAAATGCGGCTGTGTACTAATTAACATATATGCAGGTATTTATTAATTTGTACCGTGTACAACATGAGAATGTTCACGGGGAAATGTATGGAAGCAGGAGAATCCCTGTGTATAATGCACAGGTAGTAATTGGGGAAATGGTTTTATTGAATTATAAAGAAGTTGAGTTGTAAAAGGTGATCTGTAACGGTATTATGAAAATAAGCTGGGAGTAACGTCCCTATGTAGGTTAGTAGTGAGAGTACATATGTAGGTAAACTGGAGTAAGTGAATATGGGAGAATGGGCCTTGGCCCGTAGAGGGGAAAAGGCAGAAGTTGTACATTATGAGAAGCGATTTTGGGTATCTGGTTTAGCTTAAGAATTCGGGAGTGAAAGAGCATGAGTCGAGGTAACCTGAAGGAAGGAGGTTTTGTGAAGAGCAAAGGAGGAAGAACTGAGAAAGATGGGAGCAGGAAAGAAGGGCTGGAATGGAAGAGTGTGATGTATTGATTGCTTTTGTGCCCAAGTTGGCGTGCCTTGTGTTCTTCAGTGTGCCAGAACTGTTCTCTGCTTGCTAAACTTGTAGCCTTTCGCGAAATCGTAATCCTCTCATCTACTCTACCCTGTGACGATCAGTGTCCAAAAAATGGATGGGGTACGGCACAGGAGCCTATGCAACGGGGGATGAATGCGGGGGCTTCCCTTACGTTCTGTCCATGGAGCTCCTAAAGTAGCAGAAATCCCGCAAAAAGTCCGAGTGCTTTTGCATTGTGGGTGGCTTACTAAGAAAAGGTAGAACGGTGAGACTGTGAGACACCCCTGCTGAAACCTCTTGGGCCTCTTACAATCAAAAGATGTGTTTGTTCTCCTCTGGATTTTGACACGGCGACTAACGCCGAAATTATTCCAATGACTTTGTCGGTCAATCAACAGCGCTGTGCTGCTGGACATGGACTGCTGGACCCTTTAGCTGGGTGTCCTGAGGAAGATATGACAGTCTACAGAGGAGTGGCCCTTAGGGACGGTCTTCGTCCTTTGTTTCATGATGCAGTTGATGAAACGAAACCGGTGCAACGCGTGTTGGTGGGGAAGCTAGGGATGGATAGCAGGGAGCCTGGCATTCGGGGTGGCTGCTGTGGCTAGCCTGAGCATGGAATGTAGACTGAGCGAGAACGTCCCTGCCATGGAAACCATTATTGCATATTATCTTATGTTATGGGCATAAATGCAGAGGCGAGTATATGAACTGAGTAATAGTGCTTAAAAGGACAGGGACGTCTTTGTAGAAGGGACACAATTGTCATTTGTTCCCGGGCGTTGATATCTCGTGTCTGGCAAAACGACCGAAAGCATGTAGTCAAACACAGTAGATTTTCACCAGCAGACGTAGACGTTCCTGCCCTTTTACAAGGTAGAGTGAATTTCATGCGCCGATCGATGTTAAAGTACAGAAGCAGAAATTGGCACGATGTCAACCAGAGTATGGTTCTTTCTGCTTCCACACAAGGACGGGTGGAATCGATGAAATCCGTACATGGTGGTCAACCAGTGATTGTTCTGAGGAGAGTGGCTGAATTTTTCTCATGACAAAAACACATTGTGTTGTGCCCGATTCAGACGGCTGTGTCCATCTTAAGCCCGTGACGATGTCTGTCAAGTTGAGATCATACACTGAAGGCTTGGTGGCTCAGTGAGCCCCCAGCCTGTGTTCATCTCGTCTACCATTCCTTTGAAATGGCCTTTGTGACAATGTGTGTGAATGGCTTGGAATTCCATCATCGGCCAACTCATTGACGCCTTCTAAAATAGGAATTTACGGTGCAATCACTATGTTTATTGTATATTTAAATCCAAGAACGATATTGTTGTTACTGAATCTGTGTCAACCAAGCATGTGATAGTGATATGTTGAGTGACTCCAAAAAATTACTGGCTGGTTTATTGTTCCTGAGGAATTGCTATTGGTGACTGAACTAAGTGATTTCAGAAACAATGGAGGATTCATCTTGTGCGGCTTCAATTCTCGGCGTATCAAAATGTTTGGATATCTGTGGTGGATGTCGGAGCATTTGTTCCTCAGCAGTCTGTAATTTTTGCTCGATGTTAAGTGAAAGGTACGGGGCCCATCCGATACCCAAAATATCTTGTACTAAATTTAGAGTCTTGAATAAGGATTCACCTCCTCTGATCTCGGTGATGCAATGGAAAATGAGCTCAACTTGTTCTTGTTGTATGAGGAGCTGCTTCTGCCACATAGTGCAATACGGTTTAAATTCTATAATAAATCTCGAGGTAGCTTTCCTCGATTAACCTTTCGGCTCTGAATTGAAATTTCAGTGGTGTGTCTATTGTAGTCATTTTCATGGCATCCCGATTCTCCTAATCGCGGAAAAGTTCCAAGAATCCGGAGTCTGAATATAAATTTTAAAATTCTATTTTAGATCTACTCCACTTAAATTATATAGATCATCAATCACAAGATTAAAAAACGTATAGACTAGGAAATCATAGTACGCTGCACTGAGTAATTAACGAGTATTTGGGTCCTCTTATCTTAGCTACTATTTTCAAAGTTGTAGTTCGTCAGGAGTATGTGAGAGGCACAAGAATAAGCGTGTAACTGTGGTTGTTCAAAGTTTGGTTTTAATTACATTTTTACAGTGGTTCAGGGCCATTTGAGGCCTTCGGAGAGCTGCTGTGGTTACCACTTATATAGTTCACGTCACCCGGAATTTCTCTCTCAGAGTAACGTGCACTCTAAGTAGTTTGTCTTGGCCGAAAGGCTGAGAATTTGGAATATTTCTGTGTGAAGATCCGGTCGAGAAAAAATAATGGCCAATATGGGTGACCAAAGCCTTCCATCCCAATTTAAAATCAGCCTAAAAGAGCTCCGTGAGTTAATGGAGGCACGGGGACATGAGGCACATGAAAAAGTTGCTTCCTATGGGGGCACGGCGGAAATATGCAGGAAGCTTGCCTCATCTCCTATAAACGGTAATGTACATTTCAATTCTTATATTTTTTTTCATTTATTTTCTAGCATTTAGTTTGCATGTTGACGAGTGAAAAGGTTGTTCATGCAGGCAGTAAGAAGAGCGTGTAGGTTATGTATGTATAATAACCATGTAGGTGTTCATATCTGTAATCAGTCAACGACTTTTCCTAGAACAAAAGTGGATCCTTGTGTGGTAAATTTAAGGATTCTTCAAAAATCATAATATGTCGAGAGCAATTTTTATAGCATTGCAACAACCAGTTCTTTAAATAGTATGTATACATATCACATAGATATATACAGGTATATTTGTACATGAATACTTTAATTATAAGTTCATACTTTCTACTGTGGTGCCAGCTAAATAAATGTATTTCTCTGATTAGTTGCTTTCATCTTTGCAATGTGCGCTTAAGGATAGCTCTGTATTTAATTATAGTGAAACACTTGCATACCAGCTATAAGCTTAACAATGTTTCGAACTGTATTAATTACGTTGAACAATGTAGTATGAAATCCAGTGGTTAAAGCAAAGAACTATGAATTGCCTGTTATTACTATTTGCATGATTTAGTTTTACGCAATCAGGCAAGATTTTTTATTCTCCGTAAAACTTGATAACACACTAAGCCAGTTGTTAGAAATGTTATTAGTACAATTGTACGTTACACATTCTTTGTTTAAAAAATATGATTTTGATTTTGACTAGACAGCTCGTAAGCTACGAAATTCTACATTGTTTAGTTCCGTAGCTAAGATTCTATTTTTATGGATACTTGATCTAATATTTTCTGAATTGCAATACATATTTTTATGAAATTTGCGGAAGCTGAGAATAGCTTTTAACTTCTACGTATTGCTTGTGGCATCAATCAAATATTTTATTTTCCACCAGCGTATTTTTTTATAGTACAAGAGATCAAAATTGGTTATTTTAATTCAATGCGCTGTTCCTAAATTTTATGTTGGCGAAGAAATTGTAAATGTGTTATATGATCGGATAGGTCAATTTACTTATGCCTAGTCCGATTTTCCTATAAAGTTGTGATAATTTTTTGGCAGAAAGAGCATAAGCAGGGGACATACTATCTGTAGGCAAAATTTATCGATAGAATCAATATATATGTAAGAGATGCCTGAATATGCAACATTGTGTAAACTAAGTATTGATGAACTTATTTCAGGCGTAAGTGGTTCAAAAGTTGATCTTGACCTCCGGCGGCAGGTTTATGGCGCCAACGTGATCCCTCCCAAACCTCCAAAAACATTTTGGATGTTAATGTGGGAAGCTGTTCAAGACGTTACTTTAATAATTCTTATGGTTGCTGCGATTGTATCCCTGCTTCTGTGGCTAGTTGCAAAATTCAGTTCAACGTCGGAACCCCATCCAGGCGAAGAAGAAGATGAGCACGGCTGGATAGACAGTGTAGCCATTTTCGTCTCTGTTATTGTTGTAGTGCTGGTCACTGCTTTTAATGATTATACCAAAGAACGTCAGTTCAGGGGCTTACAAAGCCGTATCGAAGGGGAGCACAATTTCTCTGTTATTCGGGATGGTGAAGTTCGCCAAATACCTGTTACTGACATTGTTGTGGGTGATATTTGTCAGGTACATTCTTACCAAGGTTTCCACAATATTATGACTATTGCATACTGTGTACAAATTCTGCTTGCTAATTTTTGTTTTAATTCAACTCTAGGTAAAATACGGTGACTTACTTCCTGCTGATGGAATTTTGCTTCAGAGCAACGATATGAAGATAGATGAATCTTCTCTTACTGGTGAATCAGATCATGTTAAGAAAAGTGAAAGTACAGATCCCATGATTCTTTCCGGTAAGAATTTTTGATTGACTTATTACTTAAATATTTGTGAATTGGAAAAATAAGAATTGAGTTTGAAATAATGTTCAAAATGTTATACCCTTCATTCCGTAGATCTTTTTGTGTTATTAACATGTTGATTTCTAAAAAATCCTAAATGATATTTTATAGGAACACATGTTATGGAGGGTAGTGGGAGAATGGTTGTGACAGCTGTCGGCATCAATTCCCAGTCAGGAATCATTTTCGCACTACTTGGTGCTGCTGCTGAAGAGGGGGAGAAAACAAAAGAAGAGAAAAAGGCAGACAAAGGTGAGATGGTTCATCTAGTTGATTGGCAGTAGCGATTGTTCACTCGTATTTGAAAGGAAATATTCATTTTTTAGCGGCTAGAAAACAAGCGGCTAAAAAGCCTAAGGACCTTGAAACTGGGCAAGGTGATGGCAGACATGTAGTTTCCAACAGCCATGCTGGTGTTCGAGATGGTCGTCCTCCCCCTATTCCAGAAGAAGCTTCAGCACCCGAATCTAAAGAGCCAGAGGACAAAGGCCATGAAAAATCCGTGCTTCAAGCAAAATTAACTAAACTAGCTATTCAGATTGGTTATGCCGGTAAGTTATAAGTTCTTCGTTTCGAGAAATAATTCCCAATAAACAATAAATCCTTAATTTTGTACAATTAATAAGTTCTTTAAAAAACCATCTAATTTTTTTATAGGTACCGCTATTGCCGTTATTACCGTGGTTATTATGTTCGTTCGATTTTCTGTGCAACAATACGGAATCTTGGGCCAGCAACTAAAGATTGACGACGCTCAAAAGTTTGTGTCGTTCATCATTACAGGCATTACTGTGCTAGTCGTTGCCGTACCGGAAGGTTTACCTCTGGCTGTAACTCTATCCTTAGCTTACTCAGTTAAGGTAAAATGAAAAGAAACATTTTTATTTAGGAATTCCAGTTCCATTTATTTTTGTGAAATCTGATTTTAATACAATATTTTGTGTGTCTATAGAAAATGATGAAAGACAACAATCTAGTTCGTCATTTAGATGCTTGTGAAACCATGGGTAATGCAACGGCTATCTGCTCAGATAAAACAGGCACACTGACCACCAACAGGTTTGTTTTTGATTTGATAAATGTTGATGTTAAAGGTCGCAAGGGACTCAGACTTAACTCACTAATTTGATGTTTACGTTACAGAATGACGGTTGTACAGTCATACCTGATTGGAAAATTATCAGTGAAATTGCCGAAATACAACGATCTTCCTCCGCTCGTAGGTGATGTACTCATCCATGCTATCGCTGTAAATTGCGCTTACACCTCAAGAATGCTGGTAAGTTTTTTATTTTGTGTATTTCATTGCGATATTTAAAATTTCTAGTCGTAGAATCATTCCGGCTCTTAAGAGGCAAAACAATGTCTATCCAAGGCGGCCTAAAAGGAAAATAAGGAATATACGCAAAGCATTAAAGGCAAAATGATGCATAGTCATCGTTATTTTGTATTACTAAGGAGGTGTCTCCTTTCGCTTCTTAGAAGTTGATTTTCTTAGTAGAATAGAATACACTGAGTGATAACTGTTGTTTTTCAGCCGCCTGAAAATCCAGGAGAATTACCTAAGCAAGTTGGTAACAAGACAGAGTGCTCATTGCTTGGATTCGTGCGAGAATTAGGCAAAGACTATAATGAAATCAGAGAGCACATTACTGAAGAATCCTTTACTCGGGTGTACACTTTTAACTCCGTTCGTAAATCTATGAGTACTGTCATTCCCCGTGAAGGAGGTGGTTTTCGTCTCTTTACAAAAGGCGCTTCAGAAATCATCATGAAAAAGTACGACCATAAACTGTTTACTGCACTGTAACTTTGTTGCTAATCTTCCAATCGTATTTGTGCTCATCTGACTTGTACATTGCAGGTGTGCCTGGATACATGGTAAGGATGGTAAACTAGAAAGATTTAATAAAGACATGCAGGAACGTCTTGTTAGCGAAGTGATTGAGCCAATGGCATGTAACGGGTTGAGAACCATATCCATAGCGTACAAAGACTTTGTCCCTGGAAAAGCAGAAGATAATCAGGTAAGAGGGTGATAGTTGGTTGATTAAGTATAATTACCAAAATTGTTTTACTATAAAGGTTCCAGGAAATTTATATTGTCTTCATTGGTGCAGGTTCTGTGCAATTCTGAACCGAACTGGGATGATGAGGACAGCATCGTAAGCAACTTAACTTGTATATGCATTGTCGGCATTGAAGATCCCGTGCGACCTGAGGTATTGTTAAAATATAAACACCGAATACTGTTACATGCTATACAACTCGTTCTGCTTGCAACACGCTATTTTGTTCTCAGGTACCGGAGGCTATTAAGAAATGCCAGAGGGCTGGAATAACCGTACGGATGGTTACTGGAGATAATGTGAATACTGCCCGTTCCATTGCACAAAAGTGTGGAATTATCAAGCCAAATGATGAATTTCTTGTACTAGAAGGTAAGGAATTTAATCAAAAAATCCGGGATGCTAGTGGAGAAATTCAACAACATTTGCTGGACAAAGTTTGGCCGCGGCTTCGAGTTTTAGCCCGTTCTTCCCCTACCGACAAATACGTTCTTGTTAGAGGCATCATTGAATCTAAGGTATGTGGCAAATTATCTTAATGTAGAAAATTATGGAGTCGACTCAATCGAATCATTTTAATTCAGGTGAGCGAGAATCGTGAGGTCGTGGCTGTTACTGGCGACGGAACTAACGATGGGCCAGCGTTAAAGAAAGCTGATGTTGGCTTTGCTATGGTAAATTTTAATTTAATATTCCGCTTGACTATGACGGCATCCAGGGGGCATTTTGGACCATGAAATGTACTCATGAATTGTTAAAATAAAGGGAATTGCTGGTACTGACGTGGCCAAAGAGGCCTCGGACATTATTTTGACGGATGACAACTTCTCAAGCATTGTCAAGGCCGTCTTGTGGGGTCGAAACGTCTATGATAGCATTGCCAAGTTCCTTCAGTTCCAGCTGACGGTGAATGTTGTTGCTGTGATTGTGGCCTTCGTTGGTGCTTGTGCCGTGAGCAGCAGTCCCCTCAAGGTAATCTGTCCTGTATTCTTGGATGTTGTTTGTGGACAAGATGGACTGTAAGCACACTTTCATTTCTCTAGGCTGTACAAATGCTGTGGGTGAATCTTATTATGGACACCTTGGCATCCCTTGCCTTAGCCACTGAAATGCCCACACCAGATCTTCTCTTGCGAAAACCATACGGCCGAACAAAACCCCTCATTTCACGTACCATGATGAAAAACATTTTAGGACAAGCTGTATATCAGCTTGTGGTTATTTTCACTCTACTGTTTTATGGTATGATTTGCAAATATTCTGTTTTTCCATTGTTAAAGTAGATTGGTTCTGTGATTAAATCTGACTTCATTCTTTAGGACACAATTTAATGGACATTGATGATGGAACGGAAATCAATGAGCCTAGTGTTCATATGACTATGATATTTAACACCTTTGTCATGATGACCTTGTTCAATGAAATCAACGCCAGGAAAATTCATGGCCAAAGAAATGTATTCTCCGGTATCTTCACCAATCCCATATTTTATGTCATATGGATCTCTACTTTTGCGTCTCAAGTACGAAATAATGTTACTGTATATTCAAAATTTAAATAATCCGTACAGCGCAAGAAAAAAGGGTGGTAGCAAGTTGGTTTACTCATGTCCGTGTTACCTTACCTCATTTTAGGTTGTAATTGTGCATTTTGGAGATCGTGCATTTTTCACATTTCCTTTGAGTGTTGAGCAATGGCTGTGGTGCTTACTCTTTGGAGTTGGCACACTAATATGGGGTCAGCTTGTTACGACAGTCCCTACTCGCAAACTTCCCAAAATTATGTCGTAAGTCGCAAATGCAGTATCCGGTTATAATGCAATTTGATTAAAGCCTGTTTTGAAGGAGCTACGGTGGAAATAATTAATCATGTATGTTTTTTGTTAAATTGTCGCAGATGGGGACGGGGTCATCCTGAAGAGTACACCGATGGTGTTCCTCTTGGCGAAGATGGCTACGACGCTGATTCAGACAAGCGTCGTAGTGCCGGTCAGATCTTGTGGATTCGAGGACTGACGAGATTACAAACTCAGGTAGATATTTTTAAAACTGTCTTGCTTTGCGTATCCATACAGCAAATTTAGTAACCAGGATTCATTGAGATCAAATCGCGCGCGTAGAATACTAAGTTTAGGCGATGAACGACTTGATTTCTTGGGAGATCAGCATATGTAGACCTTATAGTAATTATAACTTTAGCAAAAAAAACTTGATACACAAGGCTGTTCATGAGCTCCTTCATTCAAATGATTCAACAACTTTTGCTGGCCAACTTTCTTCAACCCTAAGGGAGTATTATCTTTGTGTGGTCCGCCCTTAGATAGACCCTATTAAGATATTCTAAACGTTAAATATTGATATTAGCGACTCCGCTGGAGTATTTTGGAAAAGCAAAATAATTGTAATATTCATTATACAGCCTGATGAAGTCGAAGATTCGGCCATTGTCGATCCGAACGAAATTCCTCTTTCCTCACGTGGATGATCCTGCTTGAAGCTGTTGCATGCTCTTCTATCTGGGGCTTATAAAGCATGCCGTAGTGTATTAGTAAAGTTCTGTTATTCTGTATATTCTGCTCGCTATCATTTGATGTTGTCCTTTCCTTTGTTTTTACTTGTTAACTTATTTTCAGAAGCAGCTGTTCAGTGGTATGTTCTGTTAATTATATGCTCAGTATCCAGCATGACTTCCTATTCTTTTCCAGTTACATTTATCCTGCGACTGCGAACGATGCACGCAAATTACGAAAAGTATGTACAAATATAATTTCCTTAATAGTTTTCCCATGAGCTTAAGTTCGAACCGGATCCCTCAATAAAAGTAAATAGTAGCATTAGAATGTAGTTGCTGGATTTTCTTTCGACTCATTTCGATTGTTTTCCTTGCACAGTATTGGAATGCTTTACCTTTGAATTGTGGTTTGTAGTAGATTGTTTAAAACTTTCCTTTGTCTCCTGCATTCCTTTTCCCCTTGTTTTAAGATTCACGGGTTGTTGGGGTTGTTGAATCATTTTTTTACAAAATATGTTGGAAGTGCTGGCCGCTGACCCAACCGTATGAATTAGGCTAGAGTTCAGACACAACCAAAAATTAGATAAAATTGATGAACTGTAAGATTTAAGTTCACAGGAATAAAACTTGAGGAATCTTAGTTCTCTCATGGGTTCTTCGCTATCTAGTTTTTAAATTCGTTCATGTTCTGTTAAGAAGGCTCACTAGTGTCAAAATTGCATTAAATACTGCATTAAATTGTAGGAAAGGTATATTTCATCCACCTATCTGGCACCTGACATAGTCGTTGAGACATGTATAACGTGGAGCATACATCAACAATGTAAAAACAAATTGAGGATATACCAGTAGTTTGATGCAGTTCAATCCGAGCATAAGAGATCGCTTACGACTGCACAAGACTCACCCGAAACAAAGCCTTAAATACTGGAATTCTCGGGTGATACTGGTTACTTATTTAAAAAATCGGTCTACCTTCATTCTTATTGTCTATTATGTTTCAGTTTATGACGAATATTATCAGTTTATGCATGCTTAGGCAACCTCTCATGGGCGGATTTGACTGTTACTGTGTATAATGAATGCGACATGAGCATATCATATCAGCAGTTATTCTACGAAATTCACCATTTTCCCCTTTATTCGATAGCTATGACTATACTAGTATACTTTCTCCGTTATCATGGACTGCATGACATTACTGTTATAGAATACGCATAGCTACAATGTTTAGGGGTGTTACGAACGAATGCTGGACAGCTCACCCTAGCAGTTGATCCCCGGACGATTTACCTCCAATGCTAAAATTAGGACATTTCACCCGCAGGAACGACGGCAGTCGGAATTACTGCTGTGGTGCAATCATAGGATGTTTTAGTCTTCTCAGTTAATTTCTAAGTTGTACCTCCTTGTTTAACTTTCAGTGTTCCTCAACTAGAAACGCCATGATTTTTTCGTTACCTTACTTGATGACGTGTAATGTACATTGGTATTATATTATTAGTGAAATTTAAAGTCTTAACATAATCATGCTTGTAAAGTAATTGTTAGTATTTCGTTATTTCAACTTCGATAACTGCGTCTGACTGATCGAGAATAGTTATGCAAATTCTAAATTTGCGATCTTGAAGCATGTATTTTTTAAACTTGCAGGATTAAAAGCTTCGTACAAAAAGCAAAGGCTATAATACTTTATGAACTAAAATATAAATTATCACAAGCGTAAAACTTGTATCGATCGTTTTACGCATGTGTTGCTAATGAAATGTGCACTATAGTGATTCCGACGGTTTTCATCCTTGAGGGTGAAATGTCCTACTTGGGCATTGGGGTGAATCTTCCGAGGGTGAACTGTCCGGTTACCGTTACGAACTCATGCCATGATATTGTATATACCTAGGTGTATATTACATTGGCAACAGTAAGTCTGAGCTACTACGTTTAGAGCCTTTCTCATCAAAATTACCGTGTGCAGACACACTTCCTAAGAGCAAGCGAGGGAAACCATTGATTTGGAAGTGGTAATAATTGATGTACCTTCGTACCTACTTTTAATTTGAAATGGTAGTGAATTATTTTCGTCATCTGGATTTCGAGTTGCGAGGTCAGGATGCGATGGAACGATGTGCAAATCAGTTTTGATGACGAAGGTTCTATTTTCTAGCGTAAACACCATGGGATTATAAAACATGAGAGAGACTGGTCTCTACATTTAGCATTAGGAAATTCGTGGGTGCGCACTCACTATCAGGCTGTATGCGAAAATAATACTGCTTAATTCAACCTATTCTTGCATTCTAGCTACATACGGATTAATGCGTCATATTTTTAATCCGAAACAATTTGATAATAATTATTGTTTAGAGGTAGTTTTGTAATTCTTATGTGCGTGTATTCAATTGATATAAATATGATATCTATCTATATATATATATATATAATGTTGGGTTTGTGAGCTTAAGGGGCCGCAATATTTTCCTGTACTATGGTAATTCTCAAACCTTGTGATGCTCTTCCTTGAGATAACCCTACTTACCCTCCAAAAGTCTGACCTGAACCTCAGAACCCTATTCTCATTGGCCAGTGCTGGTCACTTACTGAAATTTTTTGAATGCCACGATGATCTGTGAATTTGGTGGTGCAGGGACTGCTACCAACAATCAGACCAAAGGCCATACTCTCATTGGCTGGACTCACATCTTTCGTTGTACTCGGAACGGGTCCTTCTTGTGTTACTTTCCCTCTTGTATTTTCTCTTACTCTGCTCATTCTGTATAACTCTATTATATATACTGTAAATATTGACTGTCTTTCTTGTCTTTTAAAACGTATCTATTTATTGGAAGTCCTTCTTTCTCATCTATTACTGTCTCTAAATCTTTTTTTAGTACGAAATTTTGGATGTTCAAATAATTAGACATGTTTTTGGTCTCTCCTCTCTTTGGTCTATGTTCGTATTGATTCACTAAGAAATGGACACACACTTGACTCCTGCCTGTCTTTCACCTATATAGCCAGTGCTTATGATTTTTAAATAGCTAAAAAAGATTACATAGTGGAAAATCTATCAGTGACGGGGATTATGATTTGATGTCAATATATTTTTTTATTATTTTTAAAATTTTCTGTACCCGGCTCGCAATAAATGAAGGAGTAGGCTGTATGCTTGAACGTCACTCAGATGAATTGAATGGATTTTTAGACCCCGTTTCACTTGCATTCTCTAGTATGTCCGAGCTTTAAGCATTCTATGAGCCTGTACGCAAAATGACTCAGTCGTGTAGACAGTGAAATCAACCGTGTGTCAACAGAGAATTAATCCAAACGCGTGTCAGAAAAGGATTAGAACCAGTAAAAGAGGACGCATTGTAAGGCTCAAGTCAAGAAGTGACGAATAAAGGATGACTTCAAGTTGCCGGAAACTACTTAATGCTTTTGAGCATGTCTGTTTGAGATAATGCTTTGTTGGCACATAGTGAATGCATTTGTCTACCTGCACTGAGTGTACGTATACTCATCGCTCACCATGCTTTACCTTTCAAACTAATATATTCTGTAGTCAGGTTGGCCAGGTAGTACATGAACAGGCTTTTGTGAATTCAGTTTCAAAATCCCTTCACCCGTCGACGCTCTCGCATAGAGCCCCTCTCCTGACAAGGCAGATATTTTTAAAACCGAGTCTCGCGTTTTTTTGTAGCTGAGCCGGTACGAATACAAATCTAAATTACCTAGGTACTATGAGTAAAATGAGGTGTAATGGTAATGATTACTCTTTCCTTGTGGTAGGCATATTTTAAATGCATTTTAGCAAGTTTGTTTGATGACGAATATTAATTATTTTACGCCGTACAATTTTTTAATTCTACTGTCTAACGTCAGTGTCTATTTTCTAAACGATCTAATATTTTTGATTTTTTTTGTACGAATGAAAGATTAAGCTTTTATTTTTTAATTCAGTTGGAATCACTGATGCCTAATCACTGATAATACTATATTATATTAAATTGTTGGTCACTAGTGTACTGAAATCACACACAATATAGCTCATTAGCTGCGGGTAAAGTAGACCAATCCTCAGGCAAATCACTGACCAAGCGATTGTAGAAACAACCATCCCGCAACCTCAAAATTATCAAGTAATCACCCTTCTATAAGTTAAATACGTTTGCTCAGAATTGATGTTGCATAATATCAAAGTAGTGATCGAAATGGTCTGCTCTGGTCTGGTGCAAACCAGACCATAACAAAAATTAACTGGGCCCGACCAGTCTATTTCGACCCTTATATCAAAGTCAGCTAAAATTTATAAAACCTAAGAGTTAATGAATTTACCAGTGCCTGGTGTGCAAAATATTTCTTTATACTTTATAAATTAGTTCTTTTCCGTATATTGAACACTGTATTATTGTGTTGTTCATTCATAAATAATTATTTTGCTGGCGGATTTTTATAATTGCTTTTGTGCAAAATTATCTTTCCCAGTAACTACTACGCTCCAGTATAATACACTGTATCTTGGAAGTTGCTTGATGTTGGGGATAGGAAACTATTAGGAGGAGGCAAAATATTTTCCCTGTAGCTAATGAGCTTGAGTTACAGCTATTGCGTGATCTGACGCACGTATTTCATACATGGACAAATTAACAAACTAGGTAAGTACCTTCCTGTGAAAAGAAGGTATTGGCTGCATGGAAAAGGTAGTGCAGTATGTATTCTTTCATTAGAAGTAGACGTAGATGTCTACCACTACGGTGGGCTAACTATATTAAATACACTCCGGTGTAGTTATCTAGAACTAGGATTTATTTGGTAAAGCTACTAAAACCGAGAGGAAAAACTTTCACGTATATTTGGTGAAGGATGTTCAGTTAAACTTCGTTATAAGGGATCTTTAATGGGAACTAAGTTAAATCCGGTACAGCGAGTCATTCTTAGCATTAGATCCGTAAAATATACCGTATTTCTGCGGACGTAAACTTAGTCCGATGTAACCATGTCATCTCTCGTCATCGACTCCGGTACAGTTGATTGCCGAAAAAGCAACAACACTCTTGCCGAGATGTTTCGGAGATTTATTGAAAAGTTGAATTAATCACCATTATTTTCTTATTTAGTAGACAATTTCAATGTAAAGGTTTCCTAAACTGCCTTTTTAGGGCGTATCACTTTTAGCACTTTGCTTACCCTTCACATACATACTTCTAGTGTTGATAACACTATGTGATAAGTTGTACATGACGTACTTAGCCTGTGTTATTGAAACGTTATACCAAATAATTGAGAAATACAGTTACCTAAATCAAAGTGAAACTTTGCTATGCCGGTGCTGATGTACATACATGCAGCAGAAATACTGTATGTTTTATAGATATATCACGTTATGACTCGCTATACCGGATTTAATCTCCCCTTGAAGGGCCATTATAATTAAGTTTCAGTGTAATAACATTATGAGTAAATAGATAGCTAGCTGGAAAGCAGTTCATACTTAATATCTGTGAATTTCAATAGACATATTTGTAAGGAAAAAGGTTTTTTGGCCTGTGAAATCGGAAATTTCGCCTGTAAAAAGATTTGGTAATTCGTCTTCTACTGTGCCTTTAGAAATAATTTTATAAAATTAGAACTATTGTAACAATCAGTCAATAGTTGTAGATCAGGCTCTTTAAAATGGTGGATACAGCCACTGGTAACAATGTGGACAGTTCTTCCCTTAGCGTATAGGCTAAAAGTTGAAATCTGCAGGCCGAAAAAATTACAACCTTTTTTCGTTACATAGTATCCAGATAAACGTTTGCATAGTAATTAGTTATTCTTTACAATATAAATGGTGCTATGCGAAGGGATTGCAGTTTTGAAAATCTTGATCGTGAGTTTCCAGATGTCCCATCTAGAAATTTGTGATTAAGCTAACAAATCTCGAGATTTCAAGGTTAAAAAAATCAGCAATCAGTACCACTTATTAACTCTAATTTTGAAATTCGGAAAGCTACCGATTACTTTTTTTAAAACATTAATGATAATCATTTTTTTTTCTGAATGATGTATGCTCAGTTCTCATTGTGCTTGACACAACAAAACAAGGCGAACTTAATTTATGGAAGTAGTCTTTACATGAGTTAACAAGAACGTGCAATATAAAATGTATTAATATTAGTTGGCTCAAACTAGTACGTTTTTCCTGCAATGTTTTATGCTTACCTGTTTCCAAATTAACCATCTTTTTTGCCGAATTAAAATTACTTAATAAAACTACCAACAGTTTATTCAGTTTTTGCAGTTGAATGAAAGAAATTGAATCTGCAGTTTAGTTGTGTAAAGATGTTCAAATAAATGGTCGCAATTTTTTGGTCCACTGTGATAAATTGTACGTACGTTTGTAGTTCAGTCACCAAAAATGAAATGAGATGTGTCCGGTTGGAATAGTCAATGGGCATACCAGGGGGTTTCAGCCCCCCTCGCAGTAATATACAAGCTTTTATTACTTTTTGATGAGAGGGTCTAGTAAAAGTGTTTTAAGATCAGTGGAACCCAATGGGTTATACAGTTCACACACAATAAAATAAAAACGCTAAAATACTGTCTCAAAACTTTAGCTCTCATTATTGGGGTTCACCCTGCCTTGTAATTTCCACAAACAATTTTCGAAAAGTTGAAATTACATGCTATTACACGTTTGACACTTGACATTCGACTGATTATCAAAAAATTGGGTATATTACTGAATTTGCAATTGTCAGCCATTTTCTTCCCACTCCGTCTGGTTAGATTAGTTTAACATTGTTTTAAATGGAGAAAGTGTGGCTGTTTTCATGCACCAGTCAAAAGCATCAGAAAACCATGTTATTAGATTTTCATTCCATACTTACTGACAGGATCCCTTTAAATTTCATTTTGAAACTAACGTATGACGTCGTCGATTTGACGTGACGCCACAGATCAATGCAGAAGTACGACTACAAGCTGAAAACTGCATTTCAATAACATTGGGGTTCCCCAAGGGAGGCTTGTATTTTCTTGATGTTATTATACTAGTCCCTCTTCGTAAAAAAGTAAATGCAAACTTGTATATTATGCTGTCAGGGGCTGAATCCCCGGAAGCGTCATGTGTGCTAAAGACATGAGGCAGACTGTACTTTAAATCTTGATCTCGAATTTTTAAAATTTTGTCGAAATTGCATATCCTATAAGCTATGCAACCAAATTGTACTTCCGTAATACTAGCAGTGTTAACAATTTTCTCAAGGCAAATAATAAGTTAATGTAGGTATGTGGGAATTATATGTATGTTGACTTATAAGACTGATTTAACGGGTAACAGCATTCACCATTACTGTCTTTCATTTTTCTTTGCTACTGCATTTAATCAGCAAGATGGCATTCTGGGCTATTTAAAAATAGTCTTTCTTAATACACTACTTCCCATATCTTTCGCTCACTCCTATAATCAACATCTCAGCCCCTCACGCGACAGAATTTTTAAGCCCTTAGCCTTTTCTAATGAGTGGGGAGTACCTACCCACATCCCTAGGTCTTTATTATATTGAAAGCTAAAGCTTGTAACAAGTATTTGTGTGAAATTTCAAAATTTTGGAACTTTTTGTAGGACGTATGGGTTCTTAAATTTGGAAAACCTTAACTTTTTAGGTGTTTAATTTATTACTGGTGATCCCTTGACCCCAAGAGGTTAAAGTTAATATACGCTAAGTTTTCCCCGTTCATTAAAACTAAGGGATGGCAAAGTTTGGTACGTGGAAGGCTGAGATGTTAATTATAAAGGGGTGCGCTACAGATGTCGGACATAGCTTACTAACAAGGGACCCATGTCTTCGGCTCGAAATCAATCCAAACCATTCATTTTGCGAACTCAATGACCTACAAATACAATAAAACCTCGTTCGCCTAGGAACGCAGCTGAAGAGGTAAATTTTAGATTTCGAATAGTTATTTCAAAGTAGGGTAAAAAATGTCACCTTTTTTAAAACCAAGAACATGTGAATGGTCAATTCAGCATCTCAATTGCCCAAGCAAAAATTCCGAAAAGTTGTGTTGATTTTCTAAAATTGTTCACATCCAAACGCGTTTCTATAGGGGAACGAAGTCTGATTATATTTCTAGGTAATTGAGTTTGGAGAAGAATGTTGGTTTGGTTTGATTCCAGAGCCACAGACGTGAGTCCCGGGAAAGTTGTAATCTCTGAATTAACGTTTCAAGCAAGTGTTGTTGCCCAATATTAGATTGTTGGGTGATTGTCTCTATCTTCTCGTATAATTGCTTAATTGCTTTATACAAGAAAAACAATGATGAATTAGTATTGGATTTTACGTTTAGTTTTTTAAGGAAAAGTACGTCTATCCGAATAATATAAATGATTTAGTTTATTCTTAATTTGTGCGTGCAGCGTTTTTTGGCACGGAAAAACCGCAAATACTTGTCGCGTTCTTCTTTTTCGATTCCCCTTCAACGATTTTCTTGCGCTTTGCTTCTTCTTCTTCCCATTTTCCGTAACTATGCAAAACTAAGATTATTCAGTCCTAGTTTATTGAGTATTATTCTGATGCAGTCATTATGGTGACCATTTAATGAAAATATCGGGTCAACCATGTATGCTGAAATCTACGTTAGCTTCATTCTGCAATATATGTATCCAAGATAGTATACTTGTATAAATGAAGTAGACTGAGTAGTAACACTTTACTCCAAACAAAATCTCTATTTAGAAATAAGGAGAATGTATTAAGGGAAGCAGCGCACAGTAATCTTTCAAAGAGTATCTTATAGGGAGAGCACGACAACGATCAATATTTTAGTTTCTCCTTTCAGTGCATGTGTAAGGTATGTATTTCTACTAAAACTGCACCATACGTACCATTTAGTTAATACTGTGTACATATATTTTGTATCTTGCATGCTACTTTTAAGTTTTTACAGTATTTATCCAATGTTGACCACAATTACAACATGGCTACTCTTATTACAACCATATACTTAATTATTTTTTGTTCTAGTGACTACGCGCAGTTTGTTGCAACGTCATTGATTTTGTCATTTCTACTTTAATATCGTATTATTATGTAATATTGTGCGTAAACGAAGATAAAATGCTGTTGAAAGTACACCAGTTCGTATGCCTTTGACATGGAATGTAAAGCTCTCTTTTCATCCAATCCCTTTTGAGTGTACCTGCTCCAAACATTGTACTATACGACTGTAATATCTCTCTCTCGGTCTATGTCACTCTTGTCTGTCTAAGTGTTAATCCAGTAGTGAGTAATTGTTGCTCTCCTAAATCGTCCATGTTTAAAATCAAACCAGTAGTACAGCATATTTTGATCGTCCTTGTAGGGGCACCATGGGAAGTATAGCGGTAGCTATGACTCCGGCTTATTACTTCTTCGACTTATGTTTATACTATCCAACCCTAACTGACACGGCTTCGAAAATATCATATATATTCATTTTTAGCCTTGCGATATTTTCCAAGTAGGAAGACGCTGAACACTGTTGCTATCCCCTTTGCCGTTCTATGTACCATTTCAATGTGTATCATATGCTGCGTACTAAATATGAGCTCTTTCTCCAGTCTTTTCACCCAGTCTGTAAATTGGTGGGAAGGCATGGTATCCGTTTCAAGTTTAAAACAAGCACGATCATTTCACGGATCTGATTGTATTTTTATAGGTTTCTGTCCTTACTGGTTTAACCAGAAAGAAACTAGTAGTATGTAGGTACTTTAAATTTCGCAACCTAAACAAAGCAAAGTTTCAGGCAGTGATGAATTCATGTGAATGGTAGCAATAGTAAGTACGTGGTGTTGATTTCTCCGGTTGAGGGTTACATGATCATGAGCAAGAGGCATGCCGTTGTCGTAAAACCAGATTTGCTCCAAGTCTGTTTAGATTTTTCTTGGCCGTAAATTCGTATCACGTGATCCATAGCAAGGAGAGTCAGTGCTAACTCGCCTGTCTTTAACGAGCCAACCACCTTTGCGAAATATTTCTATATTAGTACGTTTATTGTCGAAGAACAAAGTTAAGTAGCAGTCAAATTATTACATTAAAAGGAATAGCTGCATTTGCACTGCGCTGTACTTGAGCTCTGGATACTCAGTCTCAACGGCGGGCGGCGAGTCCTGTACCTCCTGCACTTTTCAGTGCATTTTCATTTCATCTTTAGAGCTTCTATTCCGTTAACCCACCTGGGCTTTCCTGGGCCATAAAATTTTTGAGATTTTTACTAAGCATGGTGTAGCTGTGCTGTTGTAGGTTCGGGGAAGCCAAATATTAACATTGTAGTTCATTCCCAGCGGTGGTATGAGGGACCGAAAGTATGGTCAAAGTGCATTAAGAGCGCTGTTCTGCCAACTGTATCGTCTACAATTATGTACCGGGATGACATTTTTTCTAAGAGTAGTTATTAAACAAATATTGGGTAATTTTCAAGAACTTCAAAAAACAGTTTCATAAAAACGGCGGAACAAAATCCCAAAGTTCCGTTTAGCAAAGATGTCAAAAATTGTATGGTTCAGGAAAGTCTAGGTCGGTTAACAGAATAGTAGCTCTTTATCAACAGTGTGTTTTGTGTAATTCCTTTATTTTAGTATATAATTGATTGGTTTTTAGTTGCGTTGTATAATTCCGAATATGTAGTTTTCATTACGTAATATGTACCCCAAATTTACCCCTTTCTGACCAACTAAATCCTATCCAGCCGATTTAATTATTCCTCTCACAACAACAAACCCCATCGTTTAACGATACCCCGTCCAAGCCTTCGGTGAGCCTCTACAGGACATGTTATCACTATCTGATATGTTGCGTTACTTTGCTCATTGAGTATCTCTTGTTCTACGCAGTTAACTTCTACATCAAAATGTATTTAATTTGGTAAACCACTTCTAGAATTTGTATGTAATAATGCCATGTCTAACCTACTGTCGAGACGATTGTAGGAAAGAATGTTCCCGGAAAAAATGTTCCCGGAAAAAATGTTCCCAAAAATGCTGGACGATGAAAAA